>JADLZK010002883.1:0-41456 GCA_015847255.1 Hyparrhenia diplandra | reverse complement strand
ACACAAGCCCTTGCGCCCCGTCACACCGATTTCCAAAGGACGCCATATGTGTGCCCAGGAAGTCCACACATACAACACAGAATGCAGAAATATCAGAATACAATGTATTGTAGCGGAAAACATATTTATATAACACTTACAAACATCAGAGTATCGCGGAAAGGCAGCTAAGACTTCACTTCAGGCTCCATCTCAGCAGGGACAGTCAACTGGGGGCTCAGTACGCCAAGCACTGCTGACAATCTTCTTGAAGACTCCACAATATCTTTTATCCTTTTTCTCGCAAAGACCTTACTACGCACCTAACCGGGGTGTGGGGAAATAGCAAGGGTGAGTCCATGTCGAACTTCAGCAGAAGTACAGACGGAAAGTATATGATATGCAAGTCTTTATCAATGGTAGGCTGACACGGTTATACTGCAGGTAGCTCTTTTTAATCTTGGTTCATTTTAAAGAACAACCTCATTACTAATCATTGGTTGAGAAACCCAAACCCTTAATTAAGGTGTAAGTAATCATTAAGTTGTTTCTCAAAAAGTAGTTAACAATAATCATTAACGCTTGAGATCACCCCAAGCAACTCGGAAACTCCATCCCGACCAACACGAGGCTCCAACCTCTCCAACACCATCACTATTTCCAAAAAGAGAGTAGCTTCTAATCATGTGAGAGCTCGGGCATTTCATAATCGCGAGCACGGCTAGTATACCGGTTTGATCAAACTCGCCAAGCAGAGGTGTACACTTTCACTCCAAGTCGTGATTCCCATTTGCCCGAGGCCCGTCGACCCCCAAACACTTCCAAGGTGAGCGGCGGGGTTTCACTACGAGACCTTTCACAAGTTTCGGATATAGTTCACTTTCGCTAGGCATAACTCAGGCGTATGGCGGCGTCCCCTGGTGAGCCTTCACGGTCAATGTACACGGATCTACCTACACCGCCATACTAAAAATCCTGCGAAACCCTTATGCGCCATCTCGAGTGGGAAAGATTCCCCTACATCGAGGACCTGATAATTAGTCAAGCGAGCCCATTAAGTCTCGGAGTTGTATTGTTGTCCCAGTGGCGCTCCACGAACCGGACCTTAGGGAGAGAAGACGGATGCCTCCGGCAAACCGAGGACGCACTACAAACAATCCGTACAACCCCTTTGTACCCACAACCACGATGCATCCCGCATCCATCATCTCCAACCATGGTCGCAACCTTGAATCATCTCCATGAGCATATATATATTTATAACATCTTTAATATCATTAAAGAGAGTGAGTAGATGAGCGAAGCATACTACGCAAGCAGCCTATCTACCCATAAACCCCCATTAGGTACATCTGGATGATGGTGGCTAGTAGATCCTTAGGGTGCACAATATTAAGACACATGCATGAATAGTAAATATTGCATTTAATGTATAGGAGCAAAATGGTCAAATGGTGTCTGCACTTGCCTTAAATCCAAGGTCTAGCTGCTCAGAATATTTGTCTTCTATCATCCGGTCTCCAAATACTTACGCACTCTTGTCGATCCTCAGCTCCTGGTCTTCAACACCAACGAATGACTCTCCGTCTACTCGTAGCAACCAAGCAACACGAACAAACAGACAAACGAACAAGACTAAGAACAGGCACCAAACATAATTAAAGAGAAAACTAAAGACATCGCACTAACGATAGGGCTTGGTACTATGGACACTATAACGCAAGAACGCCGAAGAACAGAGCTATCGAATAGGACACACTAACGGTACAAAGCAACATAACGGAGAACACACTACACACTTGACTTATTTAGTTAACCAAAACATTTATTAGTTTCGAAAACATTTGACGTAAAAGAGAACACTAAAAGAAGCTATTTTATAGCTCAAGTTGATCTGGACAAGTTATTAAATAAAAGGCATTAATTTAGTCATTAATCATGTTAGCTTTGTTTTATAAAAAGTCTACATAATAGCTATGATGCCTTTTGAAATAAAGGAGCATTACAAAGCTTTAATTAAAACTATAAAAGAGTTGCAATTTAAAAAAAAAACATAAAACAAGTTATTATATAATTTAGATTTGATGTAAATAGGTCATTAATGAAAAGGCATCTAAACAGACATCAATCAGTTTAACATTACTTATAAAAGGTTGACATAAATATAGACCTACGTGGCTTTTAATTCAAAAGAGACATTGAATAAATATTAATCAAATTAATAGGTTTAATTCATAAACAAGTATCATGATAAAAGATTGTTGCTAACACAAAGCTATCATGATAAAAGATGAAGCAACACAAGAAGTACGAAACTGTAACTCTAGGTTGCTTTTAATTAGAAAGCTATTAAATAAACATTAATCAAATTGCATTTAAATAAATAAATTCACATTTGAACTGCATGATAAACATTAACACTATTGCGTAGAGCACGACGACACGATTCTAACGCACCTTGGATGACTCAATTCCGATTTAAAACGAAGAAACGGCGGGCGTTTTACTGGTCAGGGACCTATCTGCGATTTCAGAGAATAAATAATTACGAACAGGTCCTTCTTCTACCTTGGTTCTTCTCCTTCACGTGAATGCAGCCCTGGCTGCCTGCTGTTGTGCTCGCGGTGGAAGAGGAGGACCTCAGCAGGGGGCATTGGCCAGCCGGCGGCGGCGGCACGGCGCACCACGGGCCCACTCGCGAGGCTAGGGCTGGGCCCGCTCGGCCATCAGCGGGCACGCACGCACGCACATGGCGGCGGCCACCTGCTGCACGGCCGCGAGCAGCAGCGCGCCGGGAGCGGGACGGGCGCGGTCTGGGGAGCGCGCGGCGGCGGCGCAGGGCCACTGGCCGGCGGCGCGGTGGCTCGGCTCCGGGCCTGGGGCCAAGGGGGTGGCGCGACCATGGCCGGAGAAGATGAACAGCAACATGTCATGGAACAGTTCGCCGGAAAACTCGATCGGAAACAAAGAACGAACGGGTTAGGGGTCAAACGGCAACGGATCGGGACAAACGAATATACCACGGCGAAGAGGACGACGAGAGCTACCTTTGGTGGGAACGGAATTCGCCGGAACGCGATGAGAAGGCCGGAAAAGCTCGCCGGAGAGTTCGCCGGAATTTCCAAGACCTAGAACTTCGGCGATAGATGTAGGGCGAACGAAAAGGCGGCTCGCGAAACGGGCTGTACTTTTTGCGATCAGCGCGAGAAGGAGAACGGCGGCATCTATTTATACACAGAGTTTGGGTCGGTGGAAAAATTAGGGTTTTGGAGAATAAAACGAATTTCGGGATTTAAAATAATTATAGAAAATCTGAATTGATATTTAAGCCGTGAAAAATACTCCAAGGCGTCCGAAAATTCCAGGAAAAATCCAAGAGACATATTGAACCATGATGAACCCAATTAAAGTACTTGGAGCTTATAAAAAGACATTTGAGATGACATATAAAATGGAAAAGCTCGTAGACAAATGAGAAAAAGCTCCTGGTAAATACCGAAAAAGGCTGTGGAAAGCTTGAGCGATGGATTGATGATATTTGATCATAGAGAAATGATTTGTCGCTGATAACAAAAGATTTAAAGACACTTCCAACAAGAATTAGATTGGAAAGAAAGGTATTTGTCGGTAAGAAAGAGGCATAAACATGTTGGAGAGAGACAATCGTTCGCTAACCGCGTTTTAAAAACTCAGGCATACTAAAAAAAGCACCAAACACAAGCAATAGTCAAGCATCATATCACCACATGAATGATCACACATAATCAACTAACAACAAGGCACTCTTACATTATCTTCGCAAAGATTTTATAAAGTCATTTTCTCACTTCAAACTGTTAACAAATAATTTAAATCTTAGTCAATTTTAGGAAAATTTCAAATCCTTGATTTTATTTAGTGTTTTATAATGACATCCCAAAAATTGGAAATTTTGGGGTGTCATAGACTACCCCATTTAATGTAAAATCTCGCCCGAGATTCAAGAGACTTGGGATAGAGATAAAGTAAATCATGAACGCCGCTTTGAGAATAACAAAGAGATAACATGAAAGGTTTTGAGATTTGCGTAAGCAAACCACCTTTGGATTAAGATTGATCTTCAAGGTTTGATTTCAAGAGACATGAGATGTTGTAAAAGGACAACATATAAACATTGGCGTAAAAGAAGGATGAATATTAGTCATCCGTTTAAAATTGGAAGACTGAGCGAATGATAAGCGGGACAAACCAGGATGGAAACTATTCTCCAAAGTCATTTTTTCCATGAAGCATGAAATATATCAAAAGAATGACATATTTAGAATTGCTAGGAAATGGAAGGTAAAGAATTAGTCGTCGCCAAACATTCAGAAGACTAAGACAATAGGCAAGGTTGGTTTGCACACTATGAGATGTGTATGCAAACAATGAAGATCCATCAAAGATGATAAACCAAAATGTCAATGGCAAAAAGGAGATTATGGATGATACAAGGCAAGCAAGAGTGATGATGATAAACTTTTCAAAATTTTTTGGCGTCAACGGATGCAAGAACTAATAACAAAGGGACGATTTAAGGATGGATCATATCTCATGGTGTTCAAGATTCCATGATTCAAGAATTAGGATGCCTATATGATGAAAGGGTAGGTGTTATCAAGGATTGAGAACATCAATGAACCAAGCTATCTCAATAATCAATAGATGCAAGGAATACCAATTGAAGTTTCATGAGAGGTCGATGTGCAATATTGATGACAAGGTATTGGTTATATCTTTGCATCACAAGAAACAACTATTAGCAAGGGACAAAGATTAATAAAAGATTGATGAGTCTTTTTGTGGTTTGTGATTTCTATGAGATGCAAAGCAAGGGTCAAGGTTAGTTAAACGATGATAGGAGACATCCGAGATAAACCTTTAGTTCCCACTTTTTTTCAACTGAAATACTCAAGGTCAATGATAGAAGCGAGTGCTACCCCACTTTAACAAAGATTTTGTTGATCTTCGAAGCATGCATGTGAGCACCATCTTGTCGAAATAGTTTCCAAGAGATTCTCCGGATAGGAAACCACATGCTACACCAAAGGATTTGAAGTACAAAAAGGAAGAGACAAAACGAAGATTTTTTAACAGAGATAGTCAAGGTGGTTCTATCATCCGATGATAGGCAAAGGTAGGATGATGTAAAACACATAATCCCTAAATAGGATTAAGGTGTAAGAGACAGGATGACAAGGACTATGATTGATAACAAAAAAGTAAGAGTGTCAATAAAGATCAATGAGGACAATGAGGATTACTGCTCAAGGGTTTTGTCAAAATCCCTAAGGTGTAAGAATGTTATTGAGGATCCATAGGAAATTTGGTGAACAAGAAGGATAACAAAGGACTTTATATATTTGCCTTATAGGGTGGAAAAGAAGGCACCAATATTAGCAAAAGATGATACACAAATAAAGTTGTAGGATAAGCAAAAATGGTAACGTATGATATGATGTAACAAACCAGTTGGCAAAAACTGTGGTTGATGAAAGATTGATAGGGGGAGAGAACTCTACCCCACTTAACAAAGATGGAACTACACCTTATGATAACTCCTACCATGCTCCTTCTAGACACTAAAGAGATGACACACAAGCATTACATCAAACATGTCAAGCACACAACATATCATCGATGCTACACGTGCTTCTTCTTCAATGGTGGTCATCCTAAAGGGAAGATTGATGATGATGATGATGATGATAGGCCATCGAAAATTTGATTAGAGTAAAGCTAGAAAAACTTTTATAAATTAACAAAAACAAAAACTCAAGGAGTTAAGAAACTTATAGCTCAAAGGAAGCTACCAAGGAGGGGATACAATAGGACAAGGATGAGAAAATACTCAAAATTCAATTACCAAGGGATGATAAAATAGTTTTATGATCAAAATAGGTTTAGAAAACGGCCGCTGCTATCTAGGCATACGTCCCTACAAATACATTGCTCGATACCACTCTGTCACACCCCGATTTCCAAAGGAAGACCAGAGTCGCCATATGTGTGCCCGGAAGTCCACACATACAACAATGTAATGCGTAAATATCGTAATACAATGTATTGTAGCGGAAAACATATTTATATAACACTTACAAACATCGAGTATCGCGGAAAGGCGGCTAAGACTTCACTTCGGGCTCCATCTCGCCAGGGACAAAACAATCGGGGGCTCGAGACGCCAAGCACTGGCCGACAATCTTCTTGAAGACTCCACAATATCTTTTATCCTTTTTCCGAAAGCAAAGACCTACTACGCATACACACCGGGTGTGGGGGAAATAGCAAGGGTGAGTCCATGTCGAACTTCGGCAAATACGCACGGAAAAGTATATGATATGCAAGTCTTTATCAATGGTAGGGTCGACACGGTTATACTGCAGTAGCTCTTTTTAATCTTGGTTCATTTTAAAGAACAACCTTGTTACTAATCATTGGTTGAGAAACCCAAACCCTTAATTAAGGTGTAAGTAATCATTAAGTTGTTTCTCAAAAAGTAGTTAACAATAATCATTAACGCTTGAGATCACCCCAAGCAAACTCGGGGAAACTCCATCCCGACCAACACGAGGCTCCAACCTCTCCAACACCATCACTATTTCCAAAAAGAGAGTAGCTTCTAATCATGTGAGAGCTCCCTCAAAGGGCCGCTCGAACCGTGAGCACGGCTAGTATACCGCTTGATCAAACTCGCTTGCAGAGGTGTACACTTTCACTCCAAGTCGTGATTCCCATTTGCCCGAGGCCCGCCGACCCCCCAAACACTTCCAAGGTGAGCGGCGCGGGTTTTCACTACGAGACCTTTCACAAGTTTCGATATAGGGGTTCACTCGCTAGGCATAACTCAGCGTATGGCGTATGGCGCCCCCCGGTGAGCCTTCACGGTCAATGTACACGGATCTACCTACACTGCCATACTAAAATCCTGCGAAACCCTTATGCGCCATCTCAGTGGAAAGATTCCCCCTACATCGAGGGACCTGATAATTAGTCAAGCCAGAGCCCATTAAGTCTCGGAGTTGTACTGTTGTCCCCGTGGCCGCTCCACGAACCGGACCTTAGGGAGAGAAGACGGATGCCTCCGCAAAACCGGGCGCACTACGAAAGAATCCGTACAACCCTTTGTACCCACAACCACGATGCATCCCGCATCCATCATCTCCAACCATGGTCGCAACCTTGAATCATCTCCATGAGCATATATATATTTATAACATCTTTAATATCATTAAAGAGAGTGAGTAGATGAGCGAAGCATACTACGCAAAGCGCCTATCTACCCATAAACCCCCATTAGGTACATCCGGATGATGGTGGCTAGTAGATCCTTAGGGTGCACAATATTAAGACACATGCATGAATAGTAAATATTGCATTTAATGTATAGGAGCAAAATGGTCAAATGGTGTCTGCGACTTGCCTTAAATCCAAGGTCTAGCTGCCGTAATATTTGTCTTCTATCATCCGGTCTCCAAATGCTTCGCACTCTTGTCGATCCTCGGCTCCCGGTCTTCAACACCAACGAATGACTCTCCGTCTACTCGTAGCAAACCAAGCAACAACACTAACAAACGGACAAACGAACAAGACTAAGAACAGGCACCAAACATAATTAAAGAGAAAAACTAAAGACATCACACTAACGATAGGGCTTGGTACTATGGACACTATAACGCAAGAACGCCCAAGAACGAGCTATCGAATAGGACACACTAACGGTACAAAAAGCAACATAACGGAGAACACACTACACACTTGACTTATTTAGTTAACCAAAACATTTATTAGTTTCGAAAACATTTGACGTAAAAAGAGAACACTAAAGAAGCTATTTTATAGCTCAAGTTGATCTGGACAAGTTATTAAATAAAAGGCATTAATTTAGTCATTAATCATGTTAGCTTTGTTTTATAAAAAGTCTACATAATAGCTATGATGCCTTTTGAAATAAAGGAGCATTACAAAGCTTTAATTAAAACTATAAAAGAGTTGCAATTTAAAAAAAAACATAAAACAAGTTATTATATAATTTAGATTTGATGTAAATAGGTCATTAATGAAAAGGCATCTAAAACAGACATCAATCAGTTTAACATTACTTATAAAAGGTTGACATAAATATAGACCTACGTGGCTTTTAATTCAAAAAGAGACATTGAATAAATATTAATCAAATTAATAGGTTTAATTCATAAACAAGTATCATGATAAAAGATTGTTGCTAACACAAAGCTATCATGATAAAAAAGATGAAGCAACACAAGAAGTACGAAATCAGTAACTCTAGGTTGCTTTTAATTAGAAAGCTATTAAATAAACATTAATCAAATTGCATTTAAATAAATAAATTCACATTTGAACTGCATGATAAACATTAACACTATTGCGTAGAGCACGACGACACGATTCTAACGCACCTTGGATGACTCAATTCCGACTTAAAAACGAAGAAACGGCGGACGTTTTTACTGGTCAGGGACCTATCTGCGATTTCAGAGAATAAATAATTACGAACAGGTCCTTCTTCTACCTTGGTTCTTCTCCTTCACGTGAATGCAGCCCTGGCTGCCTGCTGTTGTGCTCGCGGTGGAAGAGGAGGACCTCAGCAGGGGCATTGGCCAGCCGGCGGCGGCGGCACGGCGCACCACGGGCCCACTCGCGAGGCTAGGGCTGGGCCCGCTCGGCCATCAGCGGGCACGCACGCACGCACATGGCGGCGGCCACCTGCTGCACGGCCGCGAGCAGCAGCGCGCCGGGAGCAGGACGGGCGCGGTCTGGGGAGCGCGCGCGGCGGCGGCGCAGGGCCACTGGCCGGCGGCGCGGTGGCTCGGCTCCGGGCCTGGGGCCAAGGGGTGGCGCGACCATGGCCGGAGAAGATGAACAGCAACATGTCATGGAACAGTTCGCCGGAAAACTCGATCGGAAACAAAGAACGAACGGGTTAGGGGTCAAACGGCAACGGATCGGGACAAACGAATATACCACGGCGAAGAGGACGACGAGAGCTACCTTTTGGTGGGAACGGAATTCGCCGGAACGCGATGAGAAGGCCGGAAAAGCTCGCCGGAGAGTTCGCCGGAATTTCCAAGACCTAGAACTTCGGCGATAGATGTAGGGCGAACGAAAAGGCGGCTCGCGAAACGGGCTGTACTTTTTGCGATCAGCGCGAGAAGGAGAACGGCGGCATCTATTTATACACAGAGTTTGGGTCGGTGGAAAAATTAGGGTTTTGGAGAATAAAACGAATTTCGGGATTTAAAATAATTATAGAAAATCTGAATTGATATTTAAGCCGTGAAAAATACTCCAAGGCGTCCGAAAATTCCAGGAAAAATCCAAGAGACATATTGAACCATGATGAACCCAATTAAAGTACTTGGAGCTTATAAAAAACACATTTGAGATGACATATAAAATGGAAAAGCTCGTAGACAAGTGAGAAAAAGCTCCCAGAAATACTTGAAAAAGGCTGTGGAAAGCTTGAGCGATGGATTGATGATATTTGATCATAGAGAAATGATTTGTCGCTGATAACAAAAGATTTAAAGACACTTCCAACAAGAATTAGATTGGAAAGAAAGGTATTTGTCGGTAAGAAAGAGGCATAAACATGTTGGAGAGAGACAATCGTTCCGCTAACCGCGTTTTAAAAACTCAAAGATACTAAAAAGCACCAAACACAAGCAATAGTCAAGCATCATATCACCACATGAATGATCACACATAATCAACTAACAACAAGGCACTCTTTCTCATTTATCTTACGCAAAGATTTTATAAAGTCATTTTCTCACTTCAAACTGTTAACAAATAATTTAAATCTTAGTCAATTTTAGGAAAATTTCAAATCCTTGATTTTTTTTAGTGTTTTATAATGACATCCCAAAAATTGGAAATTTTGGGGTGTCATACGCCCCCCGGCTACGACCTTTAAAATCGATCACATGTATGCCTGCTTACCCCTGTGCTCAAGATCGATTTCACGCCGATACGGTGAGATCACGAGGCTCACCGAGTCCCGACAAAAACACTACAAATGGTCCCTCTACTTCAGCTATGCCAGTTCAGCGCCTTCGGCCCACCAAGACATAGCTCTAGTGACACCCACCGAGACTCTTTTGTCGCCGGTTGCTTCCATAACTCCAAAGGCCCACCCGGTACAAAGATCGAAGTCTCGGATGGCACCCCCTCGACAGCTTCTACTCAGCGATTGCTTCTCCCTCGAGCCTTTGAGTCGACAGTGTCACGTCGGTTTTGAGAGACGCCTCCCACTCCCGGCTACCATAGGGCAGGCCCAGACCGCTTCTCGGGACAGCTCCACGCGGCGAGGGTTCTTCGGCTCCTCATGGTCCTCCAAAGGACCGACTTGGCTACTCTTCCTCCCACCGTCCCTTAGTTTTTTGGTCCTTGATGCCAAAGGGGGAGAAGAGAGTATGTAGATGTAGGGGGAGCCTGTGAGAGGGATTCGATGTTTCTTTTGTGTGATAATGCACTCATGAATTTGCATATCATGATTACTCTCTTGCATTGCTTGGATGGGGTGTGTGTGTGTGACACTTATGGTTTTCACTTTCGGTATCCGTTGTTAATGTCACTCGCCTGAATCTTTGCTCATATGTGTCTTGCTTCCGCATTCTTATTACTTTGACTACACATGAGCCCTTTATGTCGTACTAATGCTTCATGCAGATCTTATGAGTGCATTATATTGGTCTTGTGTCACATGAGTCATCCTAACCCAAGTTCTTATTGTTGAAGGCTCATGTGAACAAGCATGCTTGAAACCCTCAAACTTAATCTCCATACTCTAGTGGTTGTCATCAATCACCAAAAAGGGGGAGATTGAAGCATCTAGGCCCCATAGTGTGGTTTCGATGATTGATGACAATGTTAATTATCATGACTAACATGTGTTTTGCAGAAACAATGGTAAGTTAGGTCATGGTAATGGATGTCTCGGGCAATTTGGATTGCATGCCCTCTATCAATGGAAATCGTTTCGGTTTTCAAAGGATGGACAACAAGGTTAAGGACGGTTAGTTCCGATTGTCGATGAAGTTGAGTGACATCGGATTAGTCGTTAGGACTTTATTTTTCCTTTGGTCGTACTATTAAGAGGGGTGCAAATGGGTAACTTGACCTAGGTGAGTCTAATGTTTAGATGTGGTGCACACTTGCCAAACTTAGCACTAGGTAGTTGCAAAATGTTCCCGAGATCGATGGAAGTCGGAGCCATTCACGAAGAATTGCGATTGGAGGTGAAGACGGCTTCAAGAGAATGCGCCTGACGCTCAGCTAGGTGTGCCTGGCGCGCCAGGCGCATTGTGTGCACGCATGGTGGTTCTTTGCACGCGCCTGACGCTGAAGTTGAATGCGCCTGCGGCGCCAGCGGCGCGCGCTCGCGTCCAAAGGAGCAATGCAAAGAAGTGGTGCGCCTGACGCGCCAGGCGCGTGAGCAACTGGCGCGCCAGGCGCATGTAACGGCTACTTCTTGTTTGAAATTTGTATGCGCCTGGCGCGCCAGGCGCTATCACCTGGCGCGTCCGGCGCACACGAAAATTCCTGGAAGTTGGGGTAACGGTTGGATTCTGCCTTGGGGCCTTAAATACAACCTCACCCCCTCCTTTGTAGCTCTCTTGCCCACTTGTTCAGCTGAAGAAACACTTTGTGAGTGCAAGGGAGAGCAAGAGCCTAGTGAAGTTGAAGTGATTTGAGAATTGCAAGATTAAGGACTTCATTAGTGCTTTGAGAGTAGCAAGTGTGCATCCACTCTTCTCATTAGGCTTGTAGAGGTCAAGTGAGAGTTTGTGCTTGTTTCTCTTGGTGATCGCCATCACCTAGACGGCTTGGTGGCGGATCATGGCTTGAAGATCACCCGGTGGAGCTTGTGGGTGACTCAAGCGAGCTTGTGAGCGGTTTTAGGTGATTCACCATGACGGAGTGTCGAAGAATTAACCCGTTGAGAGCACTTAGTTCTTGCGAGGACTAAGGGGGAGCAATACTATTGAGAGAGTGCTCCAACGAGGATTAGGGGGGTGTGGCGACACCTCGATACCTCGGGAAAACATCATCGTGTTTACTTTCCGCAATTCTATTTCATGTCTTTACATTCTTAGAATTGCCATGCTAGAGTAGGATTGGAACTTAGGGTGCAAAACTTTATGCGGTAGTTACTAGAAACACACTTAGGCACAAGAGAGTGAATATGGGCTAGTAGGTTGTTTATTTAAGTTAAAATTTTAGATTAGCCCAATTCACCCCCCTCTTGGGCATCTGATCCTTTCAATATGATTAGGAGTATCTTAGGAATATTCTTTCTATTCTTTCTATACCATGTTAATAGCTCATATGATACTAGTGGCATACTATGATCTTAGACTTGGGTAGTTATCATTTATCAATTATTTTTATCTTGTGACTTATCCTGTTATGAGTATTGTTAGATGCATATGGCTACTCTGCATTATACAACTGCAAGTGGATCTCATAAGTAAATCACAATCTAAATCATTAGACACCCCTATCTCTCTTACTTTCCATAGACTTCCCCTTCCTTGTGGTAAAATATAAATACGATACCTGGATAGACTCCCGGTGAAGTGCTACAATGTTTTTTCTATCTGTGCGCTTGCAGATATCAAGTTCATCTTTTATCAAGGCCTATGAAGAATACCATACCCGCATTTCTTAGAGCATTATTGCTAGGGTGACAAACTAGTGTGTAGGTAATGCCAAGAAATGAGTGGTATACCTTGGGTACATATCCTAGTGAGATTAACTCCGCTATGGATAATGATACTGAGATTACACCCCACAACTAACACCGCCTAACTCCGCCTTTGTTGGATCGTGAGATTAATTCCGCATCCAAGCTGACAAGTAGATAGATACCATATATATATTTCTTTCGCCTTCCTAATTTGGATCGTGTAAGAAATATCAACACAAACCACGTACTACATCAACTTGATAGGTATAGTACTTAAAAACGAACAAGTTTCCAACACACTGCATTGCTTGAACGAACCACTACATCGACACATGATACGCAATAAATCATAGTTTGATGAGGAAACAATTAGCACTCCCATCACTTGATCAGCAATCCCATCATGATGATCCATCAGTTGTTCGCTGCATTTGAATTGTCACTCTTTTCTAGATAGAATGAATGACATTTGTTTTAGCATTGAGTAAACTAAAATTATCAAAAGGGGGCAAACAACAGTTCGCTAACCAAAGTTTCATTGCTTATCATAAAATTATCAGAGAATGACAACATATAATGAACCCAACAAAAATGTGATCGTCATTAGAGAGAAATTCGTTTAGTACGTCCGGTAGTTTACACCTAGCCCTGTGAACTTGAAAAACAAGGCAACGATTCGCCATGCACAACTGCAGCAAGGCTATCCTGTACTTCTTCTTCCCCATGTACCAGGGTCGGGTGATTTCACGCCACTCTGTGTCCAAGCCAACCAGCATTCGACGCATACACCTAGGATTACCCCTGATCTTGTCGATGAAATCGGCGACCACCTGTTCATCACATGTAATCGTCGTGTGGATAGGATCATAGGGCTCAGTGAAGAATTATACATCATGTTCCCACATATCCGATGGTGGCTGATCCGGAATGCGCACACGCTTCGGCGGGTTGAGCCATGAATCCTCCACACTGCGTCCAGCATCGGCGGCGGCGGCGCGCTCCCAAGCACTCTCTGATGAACCTGCCATCGTAGTTGTGCAGATCGATTGTGTTGTCTACTTGTGTTTCGGGTTACAGCAACGTAGGTTGTGCTGTAGAGTGCTCTTATATATGGAACGCGATGTGAACATACAGTTATCGATGGGTAAACGGCGTGTGAAACTGCATCGATTAACCGGTATCTGAAGAGACACGACGATCAATATACGACACTACCAAAAAACCGCTTCATTCCCCGCGCTAATATGAAACTACAAAGCCTAGAATATGAAACGCGACAAAATACGAAGCGTTGTCATGTGAAGTCACCTGCTGGAAGTTGTCGGCCCTTCCTGATGATATGAGTACCCACCAAAAACATCTTACCTTATGATTTTTCGCCAAATTTAGAGAAGGCGATTGGTGTTTGAATTTGTTCGAGTTTTGTCGCATCTCTGAATTCACAATAGCTTGCTTTGCTCACCTGAAATATAAATGTTTTTCGCTTGTTTAGTGTCGACTTACAACAACGGTCGGGTATTGCGGAACCATGTGATGTAGAATATGAAAGAACTTCACCTTTGTAGTTCAATACTTGTCAATTTATCGGGTAATTAGAATTGAGAAAATGACTCTTTGGAGCTCGGTTCAATACTCGTCTCAATTGGCCAAAGACCTAGAACTTGGTCGTGACGAAGTTGCCATCGCAGTCGACTCCTTAGAGAGGTGGTTGTCAAGCAAGCGGGCAATGCACGCCTTGGCGTTAATGGAGTCATATAGTACTTTGGCGCTAGAGTATATGCAATCGATCGTTGTTCACGGGGATCTTGCGAAGTTTGAATAATTTAAAATTTCAATTTCAAAGTTTGAGAATTTCAAATAGAATTTTGGAATACTAAATGACTTCAACTAAAAAAGTCATCAACAACAAATAGGCAATAATAAAGAAGGTTTTTAGCAATTTTCTTTATTTTTATTAAAAAACCAAAAATACAATAATAAAGAAGGTTTTTAGTGATTTTCTTTTTTAATTAAAAACTAAAAATACAATAATAAAGGCTAGGTTCGAATATAATTTTGAACAACACAAGTAAATAGAAAGGGTCGGCAATAGCAAATTGGAGGCCCACACCCTGGAAGAGAAAGCGTGGGAGACAGATTTAAATGCAACCAAATAAAATTCGCTTTACAACAGGTGTGTTACGGTTGCAACACCAGGTGGACCGTATTACAACCACACGAAATGGTGGCAATACAAACATGTTATTGCATCTTGTGGCAACAAAGGATGCAATAGCCACCTATCTATTGCCACCGGTACCAAACAAAATTGCAACCCAAATAAATTGTTGTGATACTGCCCTTCGTAAGCAAATCGAACACTAGTATGGTTGCCATAGTTCATTTTTATTGCAACAGACTACATGTAATGCACCATCAAATTGTTGTTGCAATACTACCCACTTATTGCCACACAAATCCATAAAATGGGTGCAACATCGTCATCATTTTACAACCAAAAAAATAAATATCGCAACACAATTTTTGTGTGGCTATATGGACATATATTACTACCAATTCACTGGTTGGGTGCCATAGTACCCCCTATTGCACCCAAATGAGTGGTGTTGCCTAAGTGTCTGGTAGCTATTGACCGAAAACCACGTAGTGTATGGTTTGTCTTATTGTGTCATGCCATCTGTGTGATCCTATTGGAGGAGTACCCAGCAGTGCCTCACGCTTGTTGGTCAGACTGGCGCCGTGGAGCCCCTATGCTTGCTAGAGCCTTGGACGCTTAGGCAGGCTAATGCTTAGGGCATCAAATCCTTGCCCGAGCACTAGCTCATGTGGGGTCGAGCTAGAGTCAAACTCTGGTCACCGTTGGTCAGGAGCCTTGGGGTTTTGGTGAGCCCTCGAGCCCTAAGTAGAGGCTATAGGCATGCTTGAGCTCTACCTAATCCTTTGACGAGAGGGTACGCGCCTGCATACCCAGAAGGTATCGCCCCCCAACGATTCTAGAGTGGTCGATCGAGAGTCTTTCTCCTAGAGATTTAACAAATGTGTCGTCCGCCTCCGCCACTTGGGAGTGCGTGTCATGACTTTTTTTAAGAACAACATGATCAGACTAGTGAATGAGGTTTTTGAGAATTACACGGTACAACACAGACGCCCACTGCCCACACACGCACGCACAATCACACCTATGAACACACATACGTAAACCCTATCCCTATGAAGACCTCCGAAGGACTGAGCTAACAGATTTAGAGATTCCTGAAGTCACCATAGACGCCTCATCGTCGATGGGAACATCGCTTACCACTTAAAGCATAACGCCGGTAAATCCTGAAATAAATCTAGGAAAATACAAGGACCCATCGAGGAGCCATAGTGCTAGTTGGTGGGTTTTAATGGCGTCTGAGGGCGTCTGCAATGATAATAATTAGTAGTGGCTACATAGTCTGTTGATGTGGAGGTGAGAGATCAAGAAAAAGACTATTTTATATTATTGGACCCACACACTCCTTTAACACGTTCTTGGGCTACGTGAAATAGATCATCTATTTATTCGTCTCTAGTGAATACCCTCTCCTACTTTTTCATGCCACGTCAGATCTAGCTAGCTAAATAGCTAACCATTGCGTACGCCCTTAGCGGAGCGATTTGCGCTGATGGCGCCCTGAACAACTTGATCTTACATTACATTCTTAAGTTACACGTATGAAAGGTCCTAAATGGCTAGAGGGGGGGTGAATAGCCTAATAAAATGTCTACAAAACACTAGAACAACTTGTTAGAACAACAAGAGGCGATAAACGTGGTTGCACTAGCTCTACTTGTCGGCAAGCCACCTATCAACAATTCTAGTTGCAAGAGTCTCTAATCCACTCAAATGACTAGGTCACTACTTTACCAACTAGGTGAGCAAACTAGATAACTCTAAACACACTAGTAACAAAATGATTTTGCATGATACGGCAAAATCTTTTTCGTGGCGAGCACTTTTTTTGCCCGTCACGGAAAATGCCCCGTCACGTTCATTGTTATTTTACGTGGCGGGCGTGTTTTCACCCGCTATGAAAAATTGATTTTGTGTGGCAGGCGCCTTAACACGACCGCCATGGAAAATACGCTATTTTCCGTGGCGGGCGTGTTAAGGTGTCCGCCACGCAAGATCAATTTTTCGTGGCGGGCATCTTAAAAGGCCCGTCACGGGAAAGAGCGCGGCCCAACTGGCCCAGTTCAGTGTAACACCCTGGTGTTAGGCATGTCATTAGCATCAGCATTTCATGAGCATAATCATCATTTGATCATATGCATTTATGCACATAAAATGATACATGTCATTTGCATGTTTAAATGCATTGAATTTGCTTGATATGCTTTGTCTTATTATTTCATGTATGAAATGCTTGCATATTTAGTTGTTTAATATTTTCTTAGATATGTCCGGAGAAGGTGTTAGAGCAAAGTCGATGTTGGTCGTGTTCCCTAATTATGTTTTATAATGATAGTTTGACTTGATTTGACCTTGTTTGACTTTAATAGTGAATTGTCTTGTTTTGCTTAAAAGTCCTAGCTAGGTTTGTTGCATGTGCGTGCACCCTTCATGAAAAGTGTGGGTAATTTAGTGTAGAACAAACGGTGTTACAGGCTCATTTCATGAAAGTGGGTGGATCGTGCTCGAAAAGTCAAAAATAGTTTGAATTCATCTAGAATTAGGGTTTACTTTGACTTCGGAGTAGTTTGTCTTCGACTGATTGCAGTTTCTAATCTAGGCCGAATTAGGAGAAAGTTTGTATAGGTAAAATGCTCAGAATTTTATGAGGAACATTTCATTCAATTGGAGTTTTTCCTGAATCAGCACGAATCTCGATGCACAGGCCAAAACAGATCGAATTAGGGTTTTGATTGATCTTTAGTGACGCTTTGACCTTGATCCGTCTCTAAAGATCCCGGCCGGCCACCTTGTCACGTTGCGCCGCCACCGTGCCGCGTGTCGCGCTCCTCCTGCACCCTGTCAGCGCCGGCCGTGAAGGGGAAGCCGACCGCGTCCCTTGTGCTCTACTCCACCCCCGCCCTTCTCTTTCGAGCCCGAAACGCGGCGGTGCCGCGCCGCGCCGCCGCGGCCACCATCGCCCGCCCGCCGTCGAGCATCACCACCACCTCATCGTAGCCCTCCAAAACACGCTCCGAGCTCCGCCTCCATCCCCTCTACATCGACGTCCAACTCACCGTCCAAATCGAGCCACGAACGGCCCAACCGGCGATTCCACCGCCGCCGTCTCACCGGTGAGCACCCCGCCGCTTCGGCCTCGCCGTGGCCGCCCAGCCCGCCTCTCCGGCCGTCCCATCATGCGCCCGTGTTTGCCTCGACGCCCTAGTGGTGAAACCCTAGCCGGTTGGAGCCGTAGTGGCCCCACTCGGCCGGAACGCGGATGTCCGCCGCTTGCCGCCCGCCCGCGTCGGCGTCCCACGTCGTCGAACGTCGCCGCAGCACCATCCCCGGCCGCCAATCGGCGGATCCGGTCCGCCTCAACCCCGCACAGCCCATGCTCGCCTCGCCTTGCCTCGCCATCACCGGAACGGCGGGAGCGCCGCCATGCGGCCGCCGCCGCCGCCATGGTCGCCGGCAAGCTCACGCCGGTGCTCGTCCCGGCCGACCAAGTACACCAATGGATGCGCCTCGATGAGAGGAGTCCATCCATGCCCATAGCGTCGCCGGAAACCCCACCATCGGCGAGATCCATCGCCCGGCGCCAGCCGTCCCCGTCCCGGTGTCTATGACAAGCGGGCCCGACCCATCAACCGAATATCCTTTATGTTTTTATTTTCCGTTTGCATGCCCTGTCTTGTTTAGTAATTCATAACTTGGTCATTTTAGCTCGGATTTGGGTGAGACAAATTTTGTCATGTTTGTTATGCTCTGATCTATGATAGAAAAAATATGAGATGTGGTTTTTTGGTAGTTTTTATATTTATTTATATTTATGCTAGTAAATGCCATGAAATTAGATAAATGCATAGCTTATTTTTGGTGCATGATAAAATAGTGGTTCCCGTGCAAAATGTTCATGATTTGTGATGTGCAGCATGGGAAAAATATGTTTGACCCTAGGTTCTGTGGTGGAAATACCATTTTTGATTTATGTGCTATGTATCATGCTTTCTTAGGAAATTCATAGAAAAATAATTAATAGGGTTTTTGCCATGATACTTTTTGTACATGCATTTCTTACTGTTATGAAGCATTTCATGCTCATAGTTAGGCAGTTTGATGCTTTTCATAGTACAAAGTATTTTCATGCCTAGTTTTATTGCTAGCTTGTCATTTTTGTGTAGGACAGTATATGCATGTTTTTGCTAGGAGATTTTTATGATAGCCTTTGTAGACCAGTAGGATGCTCTGGTAATTTTTGTAGAATTTCCTGAGGTGTTTATGTATTTATCATAATTGTGTTGCATGGTAAATGCCTTAGAAATGCATGTTTATGTTAGGGTAATATGCTTTGGTTAATATATTATTTATTCCTAGCATGATTAGGACCTGTTGGTATGGTTGGTTTGCTGGTATTGTGTTTTTGGTAAACTAGTTTAATTCTAGCTTTATATTTTAAAGTGTGCATGTGTAGTGTTTATTTAGGGAATGTCATTTCATGTGCGTTAGTTTATCTTTTGGCTTGTTCAGTAGGTTTATTTGATAGATTATGACTTGGTTTGCTTGCTGGAAAAGTCCCAAGTGAAGTGCATGCTTAGATGAATTATTATGAGAGTTGTAAGTTGTAGGTTGCCTGAAAACAGAGTCTCTGTTTTTGCTGTTTTTGAGGCTGTAGATGATAGAATTAGGTCAGAGTGGTATGGAATGTTTTGTAGAGAATTTTGTTAGCTTTCCAACGAGTATTTGTTTGCTGCATTTGGAGTTATAGAACTCCCCCAGGATCGCTTTTTTTCGACAAAGATGTCTAGCTGCCATTTTCTAGTGATTAGTGAAATAGGGTGTTTGCTTGATGTAGATTATAAGTGTTTTACGTGTAGTTATAACTGTGTTTCTCTGACGAAGAGATATCCACTTACTAAGATCATACATCATAAGGCATTCATCCATTCCTTGTCAATCATGCATTCCTTAATATTCATCTTTGCATACACATTCATATTGGATCGACGGAAGAGAGCACGTGGAAATCGAGGAGCAAAGCGGGAAGGAGAGGTACACATCTAGAAGTGCAGCAAGAGGAAGTTCCAGAAGAAGCAGGACATGTCGTCAAGCTGCGGAAGTGCCCAAGGCACCTTCTAACCCTCTTCTGAAGGCAAGCCCCGGTGCATGCTGCCCTTTCCTATGCTTTCTAACTAAATTGATTTGCGTCCTTTTATATGTTGATGCATTAAGTTTAGGAAAATGGTTGAAACCGTTGATGCACATATATCCTTGTTGAAGTTGTTATCCTATCCTATTTAGAGGTCTAGGTTATAAATGCTCGATGGTGATTGCGTAGAGAAAGGATTCCTGGTCACTTGAGAGGATGTTTGTGGTTAGTCACATGGGTGACTAACAAGCCGGGCTTGAGAACCTGATTAATAAAACATGCTTAGATTGGATGGATGTTGTGGTCTTTCCATCTGATCGATTAAGGACTTACCCTTTGTCGGGCTATGGTCGGAAGTTGAACGTACCTGTTCATATAGTAGGCTCCGCCGGGTCGTGAGCCACGAAGCTCGTGGGAATGTTAGGGGCCGGCCATGCTCGCTTTATCGCTCCTCCTTGGCGTGGTTGGTGTGTTATTGGGCGCAAGAAGATGCGCACGAGGGTCGTCCTCGTTGCCTGCTCACTTGGTGGCCCGAGAAGGAGGGGGTAGCCGGCAAGACCGAGACTTTTACGTCCCGTAACATCCTGGGAGTGATCGGGTCTGCAGTCATGACGTAGACCTGGTTTATGACAGGGTATTCGCCAGCTGGTTTGCAATCGATTCGAATCGCCATCTCTCCTGGTCAGTGAGAACCCGGGATGCTTCCGCGACATCGTAGTCTTAATATCATAATATATGTTATATTATCATATGTTGCTTCTTTGTTAAAATTATGATCAAGTTACTTATCTTTGTTATTTATATATTACTAAGCATATGTCTTTAACCTTGACTATATAGGATTTATGGTTATGTATATAAATAAGTAACCTTTTAACTTGGAAGAATTCAAGTAGTATGTGTAGGCTCACTAAACAACCTTTATTTGTGAAATTAAATGTGAGTCACCCCGACTCGATAAAGCCAAGCATACTCCTTGGAGTCTTTTCCTTATTTTCCGGTTTTGAGACGGGTAAGTCTTATGGAGTACAATTGAGTACTCACGGGTTATTTCCCATCAAGCGGTGACTCCATCTTGCATGGTCCTAGCCTTGTTGTGTGTTCTTTGTGGTTGAAGAATAATGCCTAGGGCATGGCAGTCTCCATACTTCCCTGTCTCATGCTAATACAAGGGTGACATTATGTTGGCACTATCTTATTTTTATTTCCGCTTGTAAACGATTTGGTTTTTGAAAACTACTTACTTCCGCACTCTAACTACTCAGTAAACAAATGTGTTCATCGCACTCGATTATAATATATTTGAAAATTGGTTTAAGATACCGCGATTTGAACTACTTGAGCTCAACGATCTTGGTTGTATTGTTGATGAGTTTGAAATCACTCGAGATTTCCGGAATACCGGGTTTATATGGACTCAAGTGTAGATCTGCGATTGCTTCGGTGATTGCGAATTATACTTGATTTCTTATAAATTGGTCGGCTCTGTCACAAACTTGCATCGAGCTTAGTTCAGTACTTAAAATCCAATCTGGTGTTTAAATTAAAATGAACCACTAATCTTTTGTGAAAATTTTACGAAACAAAATCTTTTAAGTGGTGTGAGTAAAAGGTTTGCAAAATTAGTAGTGCCATGGTCATACCCTTTATGCCCAATTAAGGACGGTCGGTGGCCTTACTAACCTTGATGGGTTATTGCATCATATTTTGTTGTTTGTGTGGTTGTTGTCGTGCGCCCAAGAGTACGGGCTACTCACTTGAGTAGTCATGTATGGATCGAAATACCTCTACGCCTCGGGTAAATGATGTTCAATGTCTCTACGCCCAAGGTAAGGATGTGAGTCCGTGAGAGCATGATCGGACAAACGCCGGTCTAGGGGGTAAAAATAAAATGTTTTGAGAGCTCCATGGTGGGGTAGTGCCCCGTAGACTTGTGTATGGGTACACAGTGTGTTGGGTGTAAAATATGCTTTTCCGCAAGGTATGCGATGCCGTCGGGTGGACCTGACGAAGCAGGTATATGCAATTTAAATTCATGCATTGCATAATTATATTATGGGCTGAAATGAAATTGCAGGTACACTAACCACGCATATCGTGTAGATTGACTAGTTGCGAGTTGTTTTCTTTTGAGAGAACGTTGGTTGTGCCACCATTTATAACGAGTAGCAACTAATCTTTCCTAATGTTGTGAGGACGTAAGTTACGCTCATGCATCATGTTTATAATGGTTATCGCATGCATGCATTCACCTAAATAAAATGGAAATGCATTCCTCTTTCTCTCCTTTTCTCCTCCTCGTCCCTTGTTAAGGTACTCGTCCCTTTTCGATAAAAGTGATCAACTTTAGTCTTACTCTCACAAAAATAACCAAACTTTGTTACCTTGTTACCACCGGCCCTTGTACCGAATAACTAGTAGTGGTTGTTTTAATAAGGAGACTCCTGACAAAGAAATCTTAGGATCTCGAAGTATACATCCACACCAGAATTCCAGAGATGACCTAAAGTGTTGCTAATGGGATCCAGCCTGAGAATACAACTTCGATGAAAGGAATGGTACCTTATGCAAGACCGTAAGTACCATGTTTGCCACACTTTGGATCATTGATGGCAAGGAGCACTAGTGCTAGAATGCTATGAAAGTGGCCAACAAGATTAGAGTGAGAGTGGATCAATACAAGAAGTGCTAGCAGCAGAATGTTGGTATGCTTCACAAGCAACCACTGTTAACTATGCAGCCTCGGAGAATGCGAAATAAATCAGAGTAGCAACTCGAGGGTTGCAGGCTACGCACAAGATGTCGGAATAATTGAGACACCATGAATTGTGAGAAGAAGAAGAATCCAGCTCGAGCGAATGTTGTTGGATCTACAACATTAATGATTAGCTCG
Source organism: Hyparrhenia diplandra (assembly GCA_015847255.1). Taxonomy (NCBI): domain Eukaryota; kingdom Viridiplantae; phylum Streptophyta; class Magnoliopsida; order Poales; family Poaceae; genus Hyparrhenia; species Hyparrhenia diplandra. The sequence goes on along the minus strand of JADLZK010002883.1, from coordinate 18,568 downwards.
ACCCCTAGAAAGAATAATCTATAGTGCCACACGGTAGTGCTAAAAAGAGTATTGGACCTAGAGCCAAGGTTAGCTAGTATAGCCTATAAGGAGACCAACCTAGCAGTGCTTAGAGTACGAGTGAAAAGCAGGAGTGATGCCTTTTCCTTCTTGACCCATGACTTCATGGAAATGAGAGGTCAGAATGATCAGTTGAGGCAGCAGAATTAGGAAGTGTTCAAAGGATTAATGAGATACAACATGGCTACAAAGAAAGGAGTATAAATGGTTGTCCAATACATACTATCTTCACGCGTCATGGAAAGGATGATGATCCAGAGGACACTGATGATGGAAGTGGCATGTTGAACGTTTCATTGGACGTCCGTAGATATGCCTCGTCTCCATAGATGTACGCTTGATGTTAAGTTTCTCACGTGATCCTTGTTGCGAAATGTATCCTAGCTTTATCATTAGCTTAATCCTTCTCATGAGATTTTATTTCAACAATGGATCCTTTGGAATGAAGTGATGGATTAATCACCGGACTTCATTAAATGAACTTTAACCTCGATGGATTTAATGAAGGATACAAGCTCTCGGAAGTTTTGTGCATTATGTGTGCACTACACATAGTTTTGGTGTATTATTGTTGTGGTGATATTATGATTAAATTATGGTTACCTTTATTTGTTGACTTCTCAATAAATTCAGTGTAGCTCTAATTTAATATCCATATTCACTATTGGAATTATCGACTCGTATTCACCACTTAGGACATGTGGAGATGCCTCTGATCCTGCAATCAGTTAAAGAAGAAAACCCACGAATACCACCACCCTCTCTCATTAACCAAGAGCTATTCTTTAACTAACTCTCGGGAGAGTACGCAATATATTGCGTGACACCATGTAGGGTTGTTGTGGACACCATAAGAGTGAAGTAATCAGTGCCGCATCCAAAAGATTTCACAGATATCAAATCCCGTCTGCCTCAGAGAAACTAACAAGTAACTTGACCTTGGAAATCAAGTTTGGCCTACTTTGTTTGAAGAAACATTGAAGACTAAGTGTACCACCCACCTGTTGGATGGACTAGTAGAAATATGGTGTTCTCACCATTGTGACAATTACCCAGTTAATAGTTTTATTACCTGGACTAGGCCACACAAACTTTTGTGAGGCTTATAAGTGCATCAGTGGGATCACTATGTAGCAGATGAACTTATGAGGGCAATGCAGAGTGCCAAAACAATAACTGGGTACCTACATGCCTTCGACAATTTATCTTGCTATACCCTAGTGTCCGGAAACTCTGAAGCCAAGGAGTCAGCTAGTTTCAGAGAGGATTCCGTATTAGGAGGATAAATACCATTGGAACTTCATACAGGAAAATCCTTCCCTACCCTGCATGGGGAAGACAACTATAACAACACTTGTTCTGCCACTAGGATCAAGAAGAATCCCCTTTTGAAGATGGCTTAGCTTAGAAAGACACTTCCACTGCCCGTTGATTGGTTATCTTCGGTTAGTGCCAGATTTCAGTATGCACCACCGAAGGAACCACAATATGAAAACCCTCGGTACAAGAAATCCTATGTCACTCCAGTGTAGAAGAGCAAGACGATTTAGAGTGCTAGGTACAGACCCCTTATGGGAAACAATTACAATGGTTGTGAGAAGTTTGGACACTTTTGATATTTTATCCTCACCCGAGGAAGAACTAGCCAACAAGCCAGACTTTGGACAACCGCAGTACAACCATAACGAAGAGATCCAAGAAGAAGGACCGTAACCATCAGTACGTGCCTAGTCAATAAATTTTAATGCTGTTGTTTTGTTCGACCTCGAATCTTTACATTCGGTTATGAGTCTAACATATATACAATAGCATCATGGGAGATATTTGAATTGGAACGTGGATATCATGTCAGTTGGGCAAAGATTAATCGACTTATTGAGCATATAATAAGTGATACAGGGAGTAAGATTGAGAGTTAAGAAAATCTTAACTTCTCTGATAGTATTGTTCCGTTGGAGCTAGATGTCATTTTGGAATTAAGTTGGATGAATATGATGTGGAGCAATTATGGACACTTTGAGATGAGCAATTATCTTGAGAGACTCCCGAGATGGAAAAGAACCCTGAGGATCCCGCACCAATTGCCTATCGTATTTCCTCTACCCTGCAGGATATCGGTACATCAGATATGTATCGTGGTATGTTGAGTTTTGGATGTTTTTCCTGGAAGTTTGTTAGGGCTACATCGGATAAAGGTGTGAAGTTTGCGTCAGGATTAGTACCAGGAATAACACCTATTTTTGGAAGGCTACCTAGGATGCCATCAAATGAGTTAGCCGAATTGAAGCTACAGGTGCAAGATTTATTGGATCAAAGTTCACTCCAATCAAGTTCTTCATCATAAGGATGTCCTAAATTGTTGTAAAGAAGAAGGATTAATCATTAGTATGTGTGTGGAGTACCGACCACTCAATGCGGTAGCGATATGAATAAATATTCGATTCCCTGCATTGACTTTCTCCCCGGTCGATTGTCGGATACTAACTAGATCGATCTTCATCTAGGTTACCAGCAATACAAGATGTGATCACAAGATGTTTTGAAGACCACTTCTCTACAAGATATAGGCTTTGTGAGTCTTTTGTCATGTCTTTTGACTTGACGATTCTCTAGCTTATTTTATGTACCAGATGAAATTGGTATGCACGCCCAAGTTATAACTTCGTGGTCGTGTTTATCGATAACATTGTGGCATATACAGAAATAATGAAGACCGTGTGGAACACCTGAGAATAGCGTTGACCAACTTCGAAGAAAACTAGTGCTATGCTAAGTTCCAACAAGTAGAAAATTCTATTGAAGAGAGTGCAGTTCCTTGGACGTGTGCTATCTGAAGACGATATTGTTGTGGATCCAAATATAGTCCGAGTGACTATGAATTTGAAGACAATAACATTTGTCACTATGGTTTGGAGTTTTTCTTACGTTTAGTCAGTTATCAATTTATAACCGACCTGATATTCCCGAACCCATGACAACATTGTTGTAAGGAAAATAGAAAATTCATGTAAACACTGAAGTGTGAGCCGACTTTTGTACTTTTATGAGAGTTGTTAACAATCGCCTTAGTGTTTGTACGTACGTACAGGGAGGAACCTTTTGATGTGTTTGTAGTACCTATGGTACAAGTTTTGATGTGCACTTATACAAGAAAGATGGGTAATTGTTTATGCCTCCTGGCAACTAGGGAAACTTGAGGTGAATTACCCAGCACAGGAATTCAGAATTTCAACTATAAGTACATACTCTGGAGGATTTGTGCCATGAAGCTACATAGAGGTGTGTCACCTTTATGCCGATACAAAAATCCTAAATTGACCTTCACTTGAGACGTGCTAAAGATGAGACAAGGAAGGCAGATAAAGACGGTATCTTAGGACAAATTGGAAGTGCTTTATCATCCATGCAAACCAAAGGATATCACAATGTCGACGCCTAGAGTCCGAAGGCACATTGCACCCTTGATATTCCATCAATAGAAGAGGATTCAAATTGCTGCACCCTCCAATGTTGCATAACGTTTGGTTAAAATTCTCTTGGAAGACAGATAATCAAGGACGTGAAAATAGACAACAACAATTCTTTCATCAATCGGGGAACTCAAAGAAACAATGAAAGCACACTTCAAGATTGAAGAAAATTATACCCAATAGTTGACGACCATCATATTAAGTATAAGGATAAGAGAGTTCGAGATCAATCTTCCGAAGATCACTCTTTTGCCTCTTGAATCATGTGATACTTCTTGTTTTCTTAACCCCAACTTGCATGTGATGCTTATCCGGTGCAAGGTCCGTCGATGTCGATAAAATATCACGTTAGTTGTAGAATTGCTATGGTGTTGTGATTTATAATCGATGGTGCCGTGACGAAACCGAGCCTCCCCGCGGATCGCAGGCACAAGGTGTCTTTGCTTCGACGCTTGTATTTATCGCCGTTACTAGTCATGACTCATTGTCAAAACTACACTAGTGTGTTGTTTCTATAGATACTTTCCTTGATTATCTATTCTATATCATGTTGAAAGATCTTTATACAATCCTTGAATTTGAGCCTTGCCTTGGAATGGCAAATAAGATGATTTTTGGAAGAGCAGGTCACTGACATCAACATTAACAGACTACAAGAAGAGATGGACAAGTGAAGTTGCTGACCATCTCCATGGGTAGTATCATCTTTTATGGGCATGTGTCGCTTTTATTTGATCAAAGAGAGCACCCAATGCTCATGGTTTGAACAGTTGCAAGATAATTAAGGATCAACATTATTTATCTCAATCGATGTTAGTTTCAAAATCTCTCAAGTCCAAAGCAAAGATGATAATGGTTGAGATACCTTAGAATCTTAGCCATAAATTCCAACACGTTGGAAAAAAAAAAAAATTATACTTGGCAGTACAAAAGACCTTGGAATTTCTAAGATAGAGACTACGATTATCTCAAGCATCAACCATGAAGAGCAATTGAAAGCCTTAGAATCGAAAGAAGGTTAGCATCAAGAATGATAGGTACCTATCTAGGAAAAACTAGTGTAGCAAGTGCGATTACCTAGATTTATGAAGACAGGTTTTAGTTCCTTTCATGGTTACAACCGGAGAAATGTCCGAGAGTACTTGGAAAATGTATTCAAGCCGTAGAAATTCATGTCAACATCAATTTGACTTATTTTGAAGAAGCAATCCGAGTTTGGATATCGGGAGGAAAAGCAACATGCAACATGATTGTAAGATCGTACAAGATTCCATAGAGGACCCCCGATGAGAATGATGCCACGTAGGAAATAGAAAAGTATCTTCGTGAGACTTATCCCATGTTTTTCAAACAACTGCTAAGTAACACCAAATCTCGGGACGAGATTTCTTTAAGGGGGGTAGATTTGTAACACCCTGGTGTTAGGCATGTCATTAGCATCAGCATTTCATGAGCATAATCATCATTTGATCATATGCATTTATGCACATAAAATGATACATGTCATTTGCATGTTTAAATGCATTGAATTTGCTTGATATGCTTTGTCTTATTATTTCATGTATGAAATGCTTGCATATTTAGTTGTTTAATATTTATTTATTCTGAGATATGTCTGGAGAAGGTGTTAAGCAAAGTCGATGTTGGTCGTGTTCCCTAATTATGTTTTATAATGATAGTTTGACTTGATTTGACCTTGTTTGACTTTAATAGTGAATTGTCTTGTTTTGCTTAAAAGTCCTAGCTAGGTTTGTTGCATGTGCGTGCACCCTTCATGAAAAGTGTGGGTAATTTAGTATAGAACAAACGGTGTTACAGGCTCGTTTCATGAAAGTGGGTGGATCATGCTCAAAAAAGTCGAAAATAGTTTGAATTCGCCTAGAATTAGGGTTTACTTTGACTTCGAGAGTAGTTTGTCTTCGACCGATCGCAGCTTTCTAATCTAGGCCGACTTAGGAGAAAGTTTGTATAGGTAAAATGCTCAGAATTTTATGAGGAACATTTCATTCAATTGGAGTTTTTCCCGAATCAAGCCGCGAATCTCGATGCACAGGCCAAAACAGATCAAATTAGGGTTTTGATTGATCTTTAGTGACGCTTTGACCTTGATCCGTCTCTAAAGATCCCGGCCGGCCACCTTGTCACGTTGCGCCGCCATCGTGCCGCGTGTCGCACTCCTCCTGCACCTCGTCGGTGCGCGCCGTGAAGGGGAAGCCGACCGCGTCCCTTGTGCTCTACTCCACCCCGCCCTTCTCTTCCGAGCCCGAGAACGGCGGCGGCTACAAAGACGCCACCGCGGCCACCATCGCCGCCGCCGGCCACGTCCGAGCATCACCACCACCGCATCGTAGCCCTCCAAAACACACTCCGAGCTCCGCCTCCATCCCCTCTACATCGACGTCCAACTCACCGTCCAAATCGAGCCACGAAACGGCCCAATCGGGCGATTCCACCGGCGCCGTCCGCCGGTGAGCACCGCCGCGCTCGGCCTCGCCGTGGCCAACCCAGCCCGAGCCTCTCCGGCCGTCCCAGCATGCGCCCCGTGTTCGCCTCGACGCCCGGTGGTGAAACCCCAGCCTTGGGCCGCAGTGGCCCCACTTCGCCGAACGCGGATGCTCGATTAAACATATTATCGAGCATATGTCTTTAACCTTGACTATACAGGATTTATGGTTATGTATATAAATAAGTAACCTTTTAACTTGGAAGAATTCAAGTAGTATGTGTAGGCTCACTAAACAACCTTTATTTGTGAAATTAAATGTGAGTCAGCCAGCTCCAGATAAAGCCAAGCATACTCCTTGGAGTCTTTTCCTTATTTTCTGGTTTCAGACGGGTAAGTCTTGCGGAGTACAATTGAGTACTCACGGGTTATTTCCCACTATTGCAGGTGACTCCGTCTTGCATGGTCCTAGCCTGTTGTGTGTTGCTGTGGTTGAAGAATAATGCCTAGGGCATGGCAGTCTCCATACTTCCCTGTCTCATGCTAATACAAGGGTGACATTATGTTGGCACTATCTTATTTTTATTTCCGCTGTACAACGATTTGGTTTTTGAAAACTACTTACTTCCGCACTCTGAACTACTTTGTAAACAAATGTGTTCATCGCACTCTGATTATAATATATTTGAAATTGGTTTAAGATACCGCGGATTTGAACTCTTTTGAGCTCAACGATCTTGGTTGTATTGTTGATGAGTTTGAAATCACTATGAGATTTTCGGAATACCGGGTTTATATGGACTCAAGTGTAGACTGCGATTGCTTCGGTGATTGCGAATTATACTTGATTTCTTATAAATTGGTCGGCTCTGTCACATTCAGGGCCCGATAACGTTATGTGTATATATACAGCACTTAAAACCTAACTCATCCCAATCCCGGACGTCCCCCACTCCCACCCCTCAGACACCGCCGCACAGCACCTCACGCGGACGCGGCTTCTCCCTCGCGCACTCTCCCTCGCTCCTCTCCCGGTGGCCGACGCCTCTCCCTCGCTCCAGACGCCTCTCTCTCGCTCCCTCGACGGCCGGCACTACTTCCTCGATGACGGCCCCTCCTCCAGAGCGGATTCTGCGGTGCAAGGCGGGCGTCGTGGGCGGCCGCTCCTCCGTCCTTGAAGGCGGCACCTCCTTCCTCGATGGCGGCACATCCTTCCTCGACGGCCGGGCTACTTCCTCGACGCCGGCGCCTCCTCCGAGCGGATCCCGGCGGATCCCGTTGGGGCGCTGGCGGATCTACGCGAGCGGGCGGATCTCGGCGGGCGAGCCGGATCCGGCGCGGCACGACGCATCCGGCGTGGAGGGCCCCCTGGGCCAAGCGGATCTCGGCGGGCTGGTGGCGGAAGACGCGGATCCGGCGGGCGCGGCGGAAGAACCACGCCGGGCCGATGAGCAACGGTGGCGGCGGATCCCTAATCCTAGATGGCTCTCGGCGGGCCCATGGATGGGCTTGGCGGGCCTGTCTAGGGTTTTTGCCTTTTTTATTTTTTTCAAAATCTTTACCGTGGCGGGCATCCTAATGTGCCGCCCACGGTTCATCTATTAACCATGACGGGCAAAGTGGCCCGCCACGGATAAACCTTTGATTAACCTTGCCGTGACATTCTCAGGTGACGGGCGCCTCTGCCCGCCACGTAAAATCCTAGGCGCCTTCACCCAAACAGTTTTTCGTACTAGTGACAAGTATAATCAAATAACTCAACTAGCAATACTACACAAGCATAAGATATAAAACAAGGTAAATGCAAGGTAGCGAGGAGAGGTTATACCGACACGCCGAGGCAAGTCAACCAATCACCGAGAAAAAAAAAAAACACAAGAGATGACACTTGATTTGTTCACCCCTGGTGTTCACTTGAGCACCCTTAAGCTAATCTCCTGTTATGTTGAACGCCTCAACAAGGGATCAAGGTGGCGTGCACGCCTTGCCTCTTTAGGCCATGTTAACACCACACAATTGAGGGGTAACTCAACGACACACGCATCCACTCAAGTGCCCCTCACAAGTCACCGAAGGTGGGAAAGAACAATCACCTTCTCTTCCCAACGTCTCCAACAATCACCGAGCCGGTCTAGCAGTGGTGCTCTCCAAGAGCAACAAGAAATCACCGGCAATGATGACCCTCAAGTGCCTCTAAATGCAACTCACAAAGCAATGCACTTGAATCTCACCCAATCTCTCAAAGTTATGCTCTCAACCAAGTGGGGAATTGTTTTGCTTAGCTCAAAGTGTATGGAATGATTCAAAATATTCACGAGAGAGAGAGAGAGAGAGCTAGAGCCGCCACCCATCTATTTATAGAAGTGGGGAAACACCGCACTCCAAAACTTTTTTTCCCGCGAGGCGCCGAACGCGCGCCGAGAGGGGCGCCGGGCCGCACAAATGGTGTTCGGGCGCACCGAAGAGCCACGTGTAATGACCGTTTGAAATGTGACCGTTGGCACGCAAAACATAACGTGGCGCAGGGCGCACACGTTGGAGATGCGCCCAACGAGGCTCCGACGCAGCCTAGAACGGCTCGCAAATGCCGCCACCGCCGGACGCTAAGCACGGCGCCGGACGCGCGTTTGCCACTTCTTCGCACACAACGCCCCAACACGTGCGGACGCTAAACCCTCAACGCCCGCCGTCCGACACTCCACCGCCGGATGCTCCGGCGCACACCACTTCAGCGCTAAGCGAGCCACCATGCGCTGGACGCGCCCGCTGCCATCCGACGTTTGCATGAGCGGTGTCCGCCACTAACTTCTCCATCTTTCCAAATGCGCTAACACCACCACGTGTACATCTCCATGTGCTCTTGTGTTAACATTTTCACAATAAATTTGAAAGATTTTAGTTAGATCTCTAGGTTAGGAATGCATGCATATGATTGTTGAACCTAGAGGCACATGAGGATCGATGTTTTCGACATTTTCCCCTCTTTATTGTCTGACTATTGATCCTAAAACACTCACACCCTCTATGGTGTTTTGAGTGTGAAATCAAAATGGCCATAAGTTTATACCTTCACCTTGAGCCTATTTTGATCACCTCGATCGCAAATCCATGCCAAGCAAGCACTTGGTCATCTTTTGGATCACCTCAATCCATCCACCATGACCACCATGCTTCACCCTTAGCTTAGCCAATCTCCAATCTAAATCAATCACTTAGCATCGAAAGATTAGTCCTAGGATGTCATCAATTAGCAAAAACCAAACTAGAGATCTTCAACGTAGTTCTTCATATAGTGTGGTTAAATGCCAAAGCATCATGAATGTCAACAAAAAAAATTCTGAATTGGTAAGATTACACGATCTTGCTCTATGCTCACATGAGATATTCTTACCCTCAATGGTTTTATACAGGTACGTATGTACGGTATAACGTCCAAAGCAAATAAGAATGGTTTAAAGAGAAGGCATGGCTAGAAGTTTAAGTAATTTCATTGTGTTGTTTCCAAGATAATGAAATTTGATAGAACTCTTGTTCTCAATGCAACGTTTCATTCTAGTGTTTCATAGTATTAATTTTATGAGTCATAGTTCGTAATCGTGTAGAGAGAGTTTCATCTAGAAGATGCTCATTTCTTCTCTCTTCTATTAAATATACTGCCATGTCATGCCTACATGGCAACCTATTAATAATACCCTACATGGCAACCTATTAATAATACAGCCGTCTTCTTGCCGGCCGTAAAGTTTTATATATCCTTCTCTTAGCCCAACCATACAACTTAGCTCTTCCAATTAATATAAGGCTCACTTGTCTATCTCGTAGCCTTTTAGTTCCCATGCACCAAAAGTGAACCAAAAAAAGTGTTATAGTACCCGTCAAATCGAATCTCTTTACGCATGCATAGAGCGTAAAATGTAGGTAAAAAAACTAATTACACAATTTGATTGTTGTGGGGATCAATATTTGGGATACCCCCAAGCGAACACTTAGCTCGCAAACAACGATCTCGGGCTAGCGACTACACAGACACATGGCAAGGCGGAACGTCCCACCGCGTCGCGTGAGATAGCCGTTGCACATGAGCTCCTAAACGCCGGCGTGGTGTTCATGACCGGGGACTCTGCCCCAGTCCCGATCGAGCTCTCCGAGACCAGTAAGCCCGCGTCGAGGATGAGCTCAACGGGGAGCCACCATCCGCCTCGCCCGAACTCCCTCACATACGAGCTCCCAGGCGGGGACCTCTTTCCGCCTCGCTCGAGCTCTCCGTGGGCGAGCTCTCCGGATCCTCACCGCGCCGACCTCATCCCAAGACCTCTTTCCGCCTCGCCGAGCTCCGACGAGACAAGCTTCATGACATCGCCAGGAGAGCTCTTCCGCCCGCCTTCTCAAAGAAGCCTCGGGTGCGGAGTTGGTCAACCACTCGACAAGCTCAACAACTCTCGACAAGCTCAACAACTCTCCGACGGACACTATAGCCATTTTGGGCTACAGCGGTGAAAGGGCGTCCGATCAATCACCTCGCCATACCCGTCAACTCCAACAACTCCGCTCTACGCACCATGCGGGCACACAATGTACGCCTACCCCGCTCGCGGTATGGCCGCGCCCATGACGAGAGGGACCCGTTCAACTACGATTGGAGACATGGCGACGCCCGACCACCGCCCAAGCCGCGAATCCCGCGTCGACCATGATCAATTTCAACGCCCGGCCGCCTCCGAAGCTCCGAATCGAGCCTCGACAACGCCACGAGCTCATCGGCCGGCTCTTTTACATCTTTACCCTCGCACTTCATCCCTTTTTCTTTCTCTCTCTCTTTCGTAAGCCCCTCGGTCCCGATGGCTCCCATGTATACCTCCTTGCAAACTATAAAAGGGGACCCTTGCCATCTGGATTGGGGCAAGACACTCGCCTTCACAAAGATCCAGCTTTCTCCACCTCATCCTCCGCTCAATATTGGCACTTGCCTCAATCATAGAGACTTGGGAGCCTCTTCCTCTCTCGCCCGCCTTGTACTAGCCCCTGTATGAGCATTTGAGCTCTGATAGTGATCACACCGGACTAGGGAGCACGATTTGCCCCGAACCCGCATAAATCCCGTGTCATTGTCTCTAGAGCTAGGCCGTCTGAGCACGCATTAGCCGACATTACCGTGATGGTGGTATTAGACCACGACGGCGGCGCGCCAGGTAGGGCAACGCTAGTGCGACGCTTCTCCACTCCGATGGCTTCCTCCACTTCACCGACGACCGAGCGCCCGTGCTACGCCGCACCATTGACTTCGGGCCGCACCGAGCCGGAGAGGTCCTCGCCGAGCAGCCACCCGCCCGATGCGGCGTGAGGACATTCCCAGCCGCTCCGTGGTGCCACCACCGACCGCCCTAATCTGACATGGGACGAGGCTCGACGCCCGCGCCCGCCCCCCCATCCGCGCGGGCGGCGGATCGCTTCTTCGCCCCATCAAGGACTCCGCCCCCGACATCCTAGGATGCGAGCCCACGCAGCTCTATTCCGCGATGTCACGTTCTCCATTGCCAATGTCGTCCTACAGCCGACGGTGAAGACGCCACGCCGGGCCGACGAGTTCACCGGTGGGCTCACGCCAAGATGTACCTCGACGGCGCCGCCTCCCGCTCTTCTAGGGCGACGAGCCCGGCAGACCCGGCGCGTCCACGAGCTCGAGCTCGCCGCCGATGGGATGAGCCTCATGGATTGCGACCCCACACGCCGGTGCACATGTGCCACACCCCTGGGCGGGCACACCGCCAGCCTTCGAGTGACTCCGAGCACACCCTCAAAGACTCGCTGCCCGCCAGCCGCGAGCCACCGGCCGACCGGGTCAAGGCGCGCCGACGAGCTCGAGGGAGCTCGAACGAGAGGCGGCCAGAGAAGGAAGAACCCTCGCCGAAAGCGAGGGAAGACAAAGAACCACGCGAACGAGCCTCGGGCTCGTGAGGTTCGCGACGCATCAACCGCGACGAGGGCCCCGAACAACCCCACCGGTGTTTGGGAGAGCCTCCCTAGCCGGGCGAGCCGCCGGCGCCGCTCCGCGCCGGCTGCCCGGCCCCCGAGGACCCCGAGGCACGCCCGGCACCCACGAGCAGTCAAGAAGCTCCCGGGCAGAGGTAGCGGTCAAAGAAGCGGCGAGCTCAAGGCCGCACCGACGGCCGGGGAGGAGCACGAGGCCTCCTCCCACCCGGAGGTCCACGCCGCCCGACGAAGTCGGCAAGAACCGCGACGCGAGGGACACCATCAACGCCCGATGGAAGGCGGAAGCCCGCTGAGAAGAACGCCCCCGACGGCGAGAAGCGCCACTACGACGGCCGCCGCGACGACCGCCCCCGCACATACAAAGAAGCGGCGTGGTGGACGGCACGACAGCGAGGAAGACAAGAGCCGCAGCCCGACGCCTTTGCGGCAACCACCGCGAGCCCGTCGCGAAGTGGGATCTCCGCCGCTCGAGCTCGAGCTCGAGGAGGCCAAAGCGCTCGCTCCACGCATCCACGGCCCCCGTTCCTTCTCGCTTTCCGAGCTCCGACCTCGCATGGCAGTACAATGGGGAGAGACCGATCCCGCCACGTGGCTCGAGGACCACCGCCGCCTGCCGCCAAAGGCGGGGCGCCGACAACGACTACTTCATCATTCGCAACCTTCCGCTATCTTGCGATTCCGCCCCGCTCCCGGCTCGAGCACCGGGCGGAGGGCACCATCCACGATCGGGAGGACTCCGCACGATGTCTCCGCCGGCAATTTCCGTGGCACCTACACCAGGCCGAGCACGACGTGGGATCTCGCGGATGCAAGCGTAAGAAGGGGGAGAGCCCCGTGCGACTACATCGCGCGCTCCAAGCTCTCAACAACCTCTCCGAGGCCTCCGATGCCGAGATCATCACCGCTCACCTTCGGCACCACCTGCAAGAGCCTCATCTCGCGAGCTCAGCCGTGAAGCCCCGGCCCGTGAAAGAGCTCCTCGACCTCGCCACCGGCACGCCGAGGGAGAGGACGCCATCTCTCGCGGGTCACGGGCGGGGCAAGTCCAAGGCGGATGACGAGGCCGCGGAGGGATCCGCACCCGCTCCCGCAAGAGGAAGAACAAGGAAAACAAGCGCCCCGCGACGACGACGACGACGATGAGTTCAGAGTCGTAGCGGACAAGCGCAAGACTCCCCCAAAGGGGGCAAGAACTTCATCCCCAAGGAACACTTCTACAAGATGCTCGAGGCCCCGTGTCCGCATCACGAGGGCCCCGCCAAGCACAAGATGAAGGACCGCCAGCCTCCCCGAAGAAGCACGTGATGGGCACGCCCCGAGGCGGCGCCAGGGACGGAGCCGCCGACCCACCGACCGCGACGCCGAGGACGCCGACGGCGACGACGCCTACATCGAGGATGGCGCCGCCAACGCCGCCTTCATGGGGCACCCGGTTACGAGTCCAAGCCGCCGCAGGCTCACCCGCCGTGAGGTCCTCTTCACCGGAGCCCGCGACGCCCACCTACCTCAAGTGGTCGAGCCCGCGATCACCTTTGACAAGGCGGATCACCCCGACACATCCCGCACCTAGGGAGGTACCCGCCGTCGTCGATCCCATCATCGGCACCAAGCGCCTCGGCAAGGTGCCGATGGATGGAGGCGATGGCCTCATCCCCTCCTCTACATCCACACGCGCTCCAAGCCCTTGGCATCCCCAAAGGCGCGGCTCCATCCCTCGCCGACCCAATCCACGGCGTGGTCTTTGGGAAGCGATGGTCCCGCACGGCGATCGATCTCCCCGTCACCTTCGGCACTCCTGGACAACTTCCGCAAGGAAGTCCTCACGCTCGAAGTGCTCCCGCTCAGAACGCCTACCACGCGCCTCTTGGGGCGCCGTGCTATGCGGTTCATGGTCGCTCCCAACTACACCTACCTCAAGCTCAAGATCCCCGGGCCGGCGGGGGTCATCACCGCCGACTCCACCTTCGAGCACGCCGGGCTGGGCCGCCGCCGGCCCAAGACGCCGACGCCGCAATCGAGATCGCGCATGCCGCCCAAGATGACGGCTTGGGCCGCCAGAGGACGCCCCGAGCTCAAGAAGGTGGCAAGCGCGAGCTCATCCGACGAGCTCAAGAAGCCGGGAGGTTCTAGCCCATCCGGCGAGCCGGGGAAGGTCGCGGCACGCTCGAGCCCGAGAAGGACGCCAAGGAGGTCGAGGTCGACAAGGATGGGCGCACACTCTCCGCGTAGGGTCCGAGCTCACTCCCAAATAGGAAAGCGAGCTCGTCGACTTCCTCCGCCGAACCTCGATGTGTTCGCGTGGAGGGCCTCTGATATGCCCGGCATACCAAGGGAAGTCGCCGAGCACTCCTTGAATATAAAAACCCGCTCTCGGCGGAAGCGAGGCTTAGACGCTTCGATGATGATCGACGCCAGGGCAATCACCGAGGAGATAGATAAGCTCTTAGCTGCTAGGTTTATCAAGGAGGTGTATCATCACGAGTGGATAGCCAACCCCGTCTAGTCAAGAAGAAGAATGGGAAATGGAGAATGTGTATTGATTACACTGGTCTCAACAAGGCATGCCCAAAGGATCCGTTTCCTTTGCCGCGCGATCGACCAAATCGTTGACTCCACCTCCGGTGCGAGACACTCTGTTTTCGATGCCTACTCCGGCTACCACCAAATCATGATGAACGAAAGCTCAATCAGCTCGCCACCTCCTTCATCACTCCGCTTGGCGCGATTCATTTATGTAACAATGCCCTTCGGTTTGAAGAACGCCCGGCGCCACCTTCCGAGGTGCATGCGAGAAAGTCTTCGGGGAGCTCCTGAAGCTCGTGGAAGCATACGTCGATGACATCATTGTCAAGATGAAGCGCCGAAAGAGCTCATCCCCGACCTCGAAAAGGTCTTTGCCAAACTCCGCGAGTACGGAGTCAAGCTCAATCCCGAAAAGTGCGTCTTCGGGTCCCTTGAGGAAGTTGCTTGGCTTCATCGCTTCGAAGCGAGCGCATCGGGGTTAACCCCGAGAAAATGCCGCTATTACGAACATGGGGCCGATCAAGAACGTCAAGCGCATACGACTTACGGTCGTCTCGCCACACTAAGTCGATTCATAGCCGGGCTTGGAGAACGGAGCCTCCCGCCTACAAACCGCTGAAGAAGACCGAGCGCTTTTTATCCGGATCGACGAAGCCCAAAGAGGCCCTCAACTCGCCGAAGCGGCCTCCTCGCCAATCCACCCGCACTGCCGCCCCGCGCCCGAGGAGCCGATCCTCCTCCCTATATCTCTGAACCTCGAAGGTAGTGAGCACCGCGCCGTCGTCCGAGAGAGAGAGGAGGGCCACGCGCCAAGGTGCAATGCCCGATGTACTTCATCGCGAAGTCCTCACCGACACCAAAACACGATATACGCAGCTCGAAAGCTCGTGTACGCTACGCTGATCACCCGACGCAGCTCGGGCACTACTTCGACTCCCACCCCGCCATGGTCGCCTCAAGTACCCTCTCTGAGATCATCCGCAGCCCCGAGGTTGCGGGACGAATGGCCAAATGGGCCGCCGAGCTCATGGGTGCCGACATCACCTACGCCCCTAGAGACTCCATAAAGTCGTAGGCCCCGGTCGACTTCTTCGTCAGAGTGGATCGAGGTCGAACAGCCACCCAGGCCCGACGACATCGAATCGGACAATGTACTTCGACGGCTCCATGAAGAAGTACGAGGGCAGGGCGTGGAGCTCAGTATTCATCTCTCCGAACAAGGTGCGCATGAAGTACTCGATTCGCCTCCACTTTCCCCGCATCCAACAATGTCACCGAGTACGAGGCTTTGGTGAATGGCTTGCATCACGCACGACTTGGCATCTCGGCACCTCGAAGTCCCGGGGACTCCGAGCTCGTGGAAGAATCAAGTCATGAAAGAAGTCGGCCGCGCCAACCCAAAGATGATCGCATATATCGTCGGAAGGTCCGCGAGCTCAAGAGCACTTCCACGGGCTTGAGGTCAACCACATCCATCGCCACCTTCAACAACGACGCCGATGTCCCGCCAAGCTCACATCGATCGCCTCACCGATCCCTCCAGCGCCTTCATGCACGAACAGCACAGCCTTCGATACGGCTCAAAGGAGAGCTCGCGCCGACGGTGCGAGCTCAACCACCGGCGCGCCCGGCTCGCACCCCATGGAAGTCGACATCCCCACGAGCTCGAGCTCGCCCAACAAAAGGCTGCCTCCGCCGACCGTGAGCTCTAGCATTGCGGGCTCGGGGGCTGGGTCGAGCTCGACCACTCCAAAGCCGGTCGGGCGAGTCCCATCGCCGCAGTGGGTTTAAAGAAGGCAAGCTCCTCCAAGACAAGAAGAATCGGGCGTTTGGTCCGAAGAGCCAAGTCCTTCGCCCCCATCGGTGAAGAGCTCTACCGACACGGGCGCGCTCGGCGTCCTCCAGTGGCTACATCACATTCGAGCAAAGGCGAAGAGCTCGGTCGAGAGATCCACGCAGCGAATGTGGCCACCACGCAACCCAGTTCTCATCGAAAGGCGTTCCGCGGGGCTTCTACTCGCCAACCGCCGTAGCGGATGCCAACCAGGTCGTCTTGCGGGCGATGCGGGTCGCCGGGCCGCTTTCGCTGCAAACGCACCTCCCGCCGGTCCCCTTCAGACGATCCTTCGCCACCGTCGCTGCGCGGGTCCGGGGCCTCGACACGGTAGGACCATTCAAGAGGGCGGCCGGGGCTACACGCACCTCCTCGCCGCCATCGACAAGTTTACCAAGTGGATCGAGGTCATGCCCATCGCACGCCGCCGAGCCGAGGAAACGGTCAAGTTCTTCAACGGCATCATCCATCGATTCGGGTCCCGAACTCCATCATCACCGACAACAACGGCACCAACTTTGTGGGAGAAGTCTTCATCGGCCGGTATGCGGCGACCACGGCATCCGCGCCGACACCGCCCCTCGCCGCCCACCCCAGACCAATGGGAGGTAGAACGAAGCTAATGGGATGATTCCTTCGCAGGGTGTGAAATCATGCATCTTCAAGAGGCTTGAAAAATACGCCCGCGGTGGCTGCCGAGCTCCCTTCTGGTCGTATGGAGCCTTTGTACTACGCCGAGCGAGCCACCGCCAGACCCCCGGATTCTTCCTCGCTCTTCGGATCCGAGGCCGCCCTCCCCACCGACCTCGAGCACGGCACACCCCGAAGTTCAAGCCTACAACGAAGACAACAACCAAGACCGCCGAGGACGCGGCCCGACCAACTCGGCGACGGCTCGTGACATCGCGCTCATCCACTCCGCCAAGTATCTGCAGTCCATGAGGTGCTACCACGACCACCACGTCAAGGGCCGAGCGTTCGGCGTTCGGTGACTACATCCTGGCCGAGTCCAGAGCTCGAGGGACCGGCACAAACTCTCAACCATGGGAAGGCCCCTTCACCAACGACCAAGTGCCGAGGCCCTACATACAAGCTCAAAGATCACCAAGGCCGAGTCCTCACCAATGCATGGAACATCAAACAGCTACGTCGCTTTACCCCTAAATGTATTTTGAAATGTTGTAGCCGTGAGAACTCAATAAAGACACAAAATTCGATGCAAAAACATGTGCAAGCATTTCGAATTCTTTCCTTAGCTCGCTTGAGCAACGGCCGGCCTTTGCTCACAGCAAAAGACCCGCCCTTGCTCTGGGTTACAAGGAGCGGGGTGCACACCCCACGTTTTTAACACATCGATTTTTGCAAAACTTACGAGCTCGAGAGCTCAACGACGAGTTCAAACTCACGAACCCTCGCACCTTCTTCCTAAGTCAAACGACGTTCCGAAATGACTAAGTCATGAGCTCGCCACTTCGTAGAGTGTGGCGCCGACCGCCTAACGACCTCAGCCCCCGCGCTGCCGAGAATGGCCCGCCACTTTCGACTCGAATTACGAGTTCACAAAAAAAGTCAAAGTAGAAATGAAATGCGATAAAAGGAAGAAACGCGATTCCCATTAAACATAAGCCTCCATACGGTTTTACAATTCGCCTCAACCTTGAGGACTTGAAAGCTTATGACGTAAAGAGGCCCTCCTCGAGTTCCTACTCTTGTGTGTGGATCCTCGCACCCGGCTCCTCGGCAAAAACGCCCGAGCAACTCCTCCCCCCTCGGTGGGCTCCTCGCGCTTCACCTCCGCCGGCGAGGGGCCGAAGACGCCAAGCTCATCAACAAAGAAGGTTGAAGAGCTCGACGACGCTCCTCGGTGGCGGCCGGCCGCGCCGCGACCTTCCGCTCCACCTCGTCGTCATCGACCGCCTGCCACCCCCGTCTTCACAATGTCGACTTCAAACCCGGGGGGCAGTGGGCAAAGACAACGCCCGCCTTGTGGACCCCGCGACTCGCGTCCTCGTCACCTTGCGCGGGATGATGCGACACCCGCGGACCGGGTCGCCCGCGTCTTCCACCCAGGGACATCGCAGACGGCCCCAACCTCGGGGCCAGAGCCCATCATGCGCGCGTTTGAGCTCTCGGCCTCCTCCACGGCCTTGGCAGCGCGCTCTTGAAGGCTTCGAGCTCTTTTACCCGTCGGCACGAATCGTGATCCTCTTCTTCAAGTCCACCTCCTTAGCCTACGGCTCGGTACTG
>JADLZK010002882.1:0-95804 GCA_015847255.1 Hyparrhenia diplandra | reverse complement strand
AATTGTCAAATGTTTAGGCTGTGCAGAGTAAGCAAAAGTCATTTTATTCAAGTCAGGTTAACATTTAGTATTTGTGTAATTACAAAGATAGAAGTAATTTTGAATACATGGTGTGCATTATGTACATAAAATTGTATGGGACAAAAAAGCTCGGGTATGAACATTAACCTGATTACTGATTAGTAAAATGGAAAAACACAAAATTGAAGGACGTGCAGTATTACATTATTAACTAAAACATCAGGAATCCTTACCATTCCAAAATGCCTTATTAGACCTGTCAATGGGATCCATGTTCCATGCAGTGGAGCATACTGTCGCCAATGTATTATTGAATAAATAGGCAGCAGGATTGCCCAAATTAATTTGGTAGCCTGGAAGAAAAAAAGATGTGTCAGCCAAAGTAATGAGGGCATTGCATAAAAAAAGTAAAGAGGCTAATTTCACAATAATGGAAGGTAATACATGGGTGCTAATGTGTCATTATCAGGAAAAAAAAAGTGAGAGTATAAGCATTGTGAATCAATATCCTCCGCATCTCCATTGGCATATAATTGCAAAGATAAAGTGATTTTTAGCATGAACCAAGAATAGGAATGGTAGAAACGCCATATATTTGTGCATATATAAAGATGCCATGTACACATATAAATAAGTATGGAAATGGAACGATAGTATGAGACAATTCAAAGTCAGATTTGCATGCACCAAAAATGAACCATCATTAGCCAGTGTTTTCTTAAAAAAATGGATTTGGTTCGGTCGTTCAGACGTTGCTAACGTCGGTCCGCCTCTACTAGCCTGGTAGAGAAGGGGCTATTGCTGATGCCTAGAGCAATTCTTTGGCGTGGAAATCATGCATGAGGAATGAAGACATAACCGAATCAGATTCATGAAAGGGCATAAATCAGATCGAGATCGAGAAGAAGGCATAGATCGACAAAACCGAGAACTGAGATCGAAAAGGAGGGTACACATACACATGTACCTTATCATTGTTTGGCATGCCACCATCGTCAGGACGACGGCGAGGCATTCGAGGATGGCGGCGAGGTTCGCCAAGGCATCGGAAGACAGCGGGGAGCCCATACTTGCCGCCGGAGATGACGATGGCAGCGGCTCATAATCGGCGTTTGGACCCGCCTGACGATGGTAGCGGCCTCTAATCGGCGTTTGGACCCGGGCCTATGGGCCACTACCGACACCCACGATATTCTTTCAGATGCCATTTGGGCTGAAAGTCTGGGCTGGGCTGGTCCGTCTAGATGTGTAAAATGTTGTGGCCCAAATACATGCATACGTATACACAAGCCATGTGTCATCATACCACTCGGCCAACCTGATTCTTTCATTTTTTGCTTTCGCGCCCGTGACTCCGGCTCCGTGACGTGAGCAACTCTCCGACAGCACAGCATGAACTCCATCGCCGACTTCCGATGGGCATCGCGCCGGTCTCGGCTGGCTACTACACCACACCCATGGCTCCTCCCTACGCTGACCGAGAGTAGTTTTGCAATTGCAATTTGCAGAGCGAGCAATAACAATTATTTCGATGATGGATCATTCCTCTTCATTTTCTTATAGTACGAGCATATATATACACAGAAAGCGAAGATCTCCAATCACGTTTACTTGTGTTTTATTGCCAGATGCTGGACAAAAGTATAAAGCCTGTATTATTTTCCACCTCTCAGTTACCGAGATCTTCTATCTTCCCTCCTCAAGAAACAAAGAAAAAACTTCTCGCACCGCAAAAATGAAAGTAGGCCTAAGCGCATAGAACGCCGGATGGATTCCAAAGTGGTGGCCGGACGAAAGCGCCATGCGGTTTTTTTTCTTTTCTTTGTTTTTGTGGGGGAGGAGATCTCTGGTTTGCACCGAGTTGAAGAATCTAAATTTCTATTTCACAAGACGCAAAATAAAATTTTGGGCCGCTCATTTTGTATACTATGACGGGCATGCCTATACGCCTGTGTAAAATCCATGCACGCATCATCCGAGATGCAAAACTAACAAAGCAGGTGGGTAGCTAGCTATCCAGGCCAGCGATTGATTCCTTTCCTGAGCGCCGGCCGCCTACGCGCACGTTCCCGACCTGTAATCCGAAAGAAACCCGCCCCGGGACACCATCCACGTCACCCCTAAATCACATTTATCCTCGATTTTTGTAAATAGGTACTTTTATTATTTCAAATCGCATTATGGTTCACATTTTCCTCGGGTAAAACAGTAATTTAGTTCGTTTTTTTTACCTTTACCCCGTAATACCATCATCATACACACCGGTTAGACAAAATTCGAGTTTTGATACTTTATGCTTACCCGCCGCCCCAAATTTGCAAAACCCGCCTATCACTCCATCCACTTTTATGATATAACTCATGCCTCTCTGGTGCAAGTAATGATATTCATGCAGGACACGTATTTGTTTGAGCTCAAGACATGTCCTATCATATTAACAGCTGAGAATGCATTTCTCAACCAAAATGATAGTCTGCAAGTTATCAATGATGTTTAACAGCATATGCTCAGACTTATCTTTTTTGCACATCATATCTAACCACCTATATGGCCTTCCCTGTAATTTTGTTTTTCATTTACATATGAGGCTACCTATGGCCTTCGCCTTAACACAAACATCTAATACCGCAGTTTGTCCCTTTGCAGGTATCCATTGAGTGAAACAAATACAGAAAATAACAGTGCCATCTAAACAAAGGTCATCCAATGGCTTTTCCCCATGCTGCTGCAAAGAAAATGTAAGAACCACCTTCACACTTTTCTCTGTGAAATTCTGGCATGCTACAGGTCCTAATGAGAAAAATTTTGGCAAAACATGGTTACCTGACACCTTCTAATTCTGGGAAGTACACTGAGAATGATCAGATCCACACCAACCACTAAAAGATTGATTCTCTTGCCAATCTGAACTTTACAAAGCGAAGTATATTTAACACCTAACATATACCATTCGAAATAAAACATTTTTCCAGTACAAGGTGAAAAGGGCCTAGATAAGATTAAACACATGTTGGGTTGACATTTGGCTTTCAGCCATACACCCAGAGGATCACCTTGTAAACCTGTAGTGTATCTATTTTCAGCCCTCCATTTTGGTTAGTCAGTCAGGCCTTGGGGGTCCAGGGATCTGAAATTTAAAAGGTGATTAACCGACAAAAAAAAAAAGTAGGAATGCTTGATTAATATCCTAGATGCAGGATGATATCTCTGGTGTGAAAGCCTTTTTTTTTGAGAATTCTGAAAGCCATTTGTTCGTGTACAATGACATAAAACTTATATTGTACCTGACCAGCCTTTTGAACCTTTGGCAAATTGTACACCAAATTTAGTCGACAATTGTAAATCTAATATTAGGACTGACTAGCCATGATACAAGTACAACCCTTACCTTTCCTATAATCCTTCTATAACATGCTTCCATTCCCTGCCTGCAAAAAGATTGCCCCAATTGTCATTGTACATTGACACTTTGAGTGAAAATTTCAGGGTTCTAATGTCCCATTTCCCCCCAGAGGTTGTCCAATTTTAATTTTTGTTTGCTGTCATTCGAAGAGATTGATGGCTTCTGTTATATTTCTGTGCAGGTCTGGCATCAAGGAGATCCCAAACTGAACAGCAAGATCAGAGGCTTCACGTAACCCATAGAGCACTAATCCATCTCCGACTGTTGTGGCCTGCTACAATTTTACCAGGCTGTGTAGTTATTTTACCATCATGTATCCCTTACGTATGCACTGGCCTCCCCACGTATGCACTCGGCCATTGTTTATTCCGTCACTACACACTAGTATGTATATCTATGTGCACCGTTTGCTACCCGTACCATGTCCTTACACTTCTTTTGTTGCATATATAGGCATTGTGCATATCTATGGGCATTCTACCGATATACATCATCCGCACTGGTTTTCAATTACGGCAAAGGCGCGCATCCAACTAGTGCTTAGTTGTTCTATTGTCATCGCCTCCATCAGTATCCTCCACGCCGTCCATCATCATCGCCGAGCTGCACGCTGAGTCATCACCAATAAAAGCAAACATCGTGAGATCACATGAGTCAAGAAATTTGATAGTGCCACTGACAAACTCAGTCAACACATATCCTTGTTAAGACATTAGAAAGGACATCTCAACAAATGAAGACTGAAACCTGGCGCGGAGACTCAGGGATAGAACGATTTGGGGGACAAGGCCCCAAACAAAGTCGTAAGATTTTCGCGTGGCTATACTTCAAGAACCTGGCTTAGCACAAGGGGTAAACCTACATGCCAAACATGTGGTTGATGGCGAGTTGCGTGAGCGTTGTCTTCCTCAGCGGGGAGGACAGGGCCATGTCTTTGGATGTGCTCAAAGCTCAATACTATGGGTGAAAAAATCGGCTTACAATGCAAATGGCTGATAACGAGGTATGGACAGCCGCCGGCGGCGGCAAGATTGATCCAAGGCTTTGGCCTTTCGTCCTCTTGCTATCCTGTGGAGGACTTGGGATTGTCGTAATGGCCATGTTTTCGCAGTGAGCGTTTTTACAGCTCGGTGTTGGCAAAACCTGTGTAACGACTTAGTATAGTGTGGCGTAAGAGGCTACCTCCAGATCTGTAAACAGCCTCCTAGGCTGGCGCAACCGCCTCCTTTCATGTATTTCTTCACGCTTGTAAATGACTCTTCTTGTGCTCGAGTATTTGCTGAGCACGAGTATTTTGAATGAAAAGGTGGGGAAGCTCTCCCTGGTTAAATTTAAAAACTGGAGAGGGCAGTGAGTACTGGAGGTAGAGCGTGCTACATGGTGACAACGGTTGCTGGGATGTCAGCAGCCCTCACATGGTGACTCCTGGTACAAGGCCGGCCCAGGAGGAACGCATTCGCAACGTCAAGTTCGTTGGGCCGGAATGGGCTGAGTCCCACACGCGCCGCTGTCTGCTGCTGAGTGAGATATAAGCAAGAGGACAAGACGAAGACGCATCATCTATCAATTATCATTACTTCTACTTGTACTTTGTAGTTACTTTTCTCGTAATAGAACTCCTTCGTAGAACCCTCGCCACGGCGAGTTTAACCTCATCGCTCGTTCCGATCCGTCGCCCTAACACTCCAGACGCCTCCACCGGCCCAATCGCCTCGCGCCGGATTCCTACCTATCCTCCCACTCACCACTAATTTCGCTTCGCCGCTTCCCGCTGAGCCATGGATCCCGGGTGAGCGCTCCGACGAGGTCCTCGGCCACTGGGCCCGGCTCAAGGTGGGGAGTTCGAAGTCGCCCGCAGCCGCTGCCGAAAGCAAATGTTGACGACGTCCGAGCGACAAATATCGCCCGCCTCGCTGAAGGTCAAGCTGCCGTGGCCGAGAATTTCGGCCCATGGGTACCACCGCCGCCGCGGTGGCGACAATTGGGGCGGCACTCGACAACCGCATCTCCTCGACCAAGAGCCGCTGGCCCCTACCTCGAGCTCGTCCGCCACCGGTGATCCGTGACGCCCGAGATGAGCTGCCGCCGCCGACCGAGGCGCCGGGCGGCGGACGCTGCGGCGCGGGCGGAGCCGCTGCCGAGTTCCATGTTCCACTTACGCCCGACCGATGCGCTTTGTGCTGGGATCCGGCCGTTCACCCGCAGCGGCGGATCGACCGAAGTTACGCCGAGCGCCCATCCGCCGGCCGAGAACACCAAATCGCCCCCTGGGCGGCACCGTGATGCGCAGACTACACGGTGACGGGCTTGCGCGCTGCCCATCGCCCCGCACCTCGCCAATGGTATGTCCATCGCCCTCAACCACCTCCACCTCCATTCGCATCGATCATCCGTCTCGTTCCTTACCCACCTCCACCCAATCCACAACCAATTTCCTCCACTCGATTCCCATCCCAATTTTCCCCCATCCCAAGCCAATTTTCCCCCAATTTATCCCACCACCACCGTATTCTCAATCACCGTATCCTCCCGATCCAAATTTCCATGGCCATCCCACCCAATTCAATCCACAACACCCGCCAAGTTCCACCTATCATACCCCCAGCTACCGACTACTACTACCACCAATCTCCTCCCATCCACCAGATTTCCATCAACCTACATTATAATCATCTCGCCACCTACCAAAACCAATTCCCACAGCTTGATGGTGATAATCCCAAGCTTTGGCTCACACGCAGCAAATTATTTCCAAATACCATGTCCACCCATCCATGTGGCTTACTTGCTGCTACACCACTTTCGTTCATGTTGCCGCGCCGGTTGCGCCTCAGAACACAAGCTCACTTACACCACTTGGGCCGCAGCTTTCCCGCCATGATTCATGAGCGCTTTAGCCGCGATGAGCATGAGCTCCCGCTTCGCCAACATTTCCATATCCATATGACCACCACAGCTTGCCGACATGTTGAGCTGCTACACTTTGTCGAAAGCAGCCCTATCGCCCTCACCCCGATGCCCTCGTCATGCGCTGGCGTCGGGATCGACGGCTTACTACCGACATCCGCTCCATTCTATGGTGTCTCGCCCAAACTCTGATGCCGCGACCTCGCGGCATTGTTGCGTGAAGAGGCTCTGGATCGTGGTCGGAAGGAATTCGCCCCAGGGCACCGTTTCCGAACGCCCATCAAGGGCGCTTACTCCATTACCAAATTTCAAAGACGGGCAAGATGTTGCCGACCTTCCTCGACGCTGCTGGCATCGGGCTGATGATCACGCCAGCCTCGTCCATCGAATTTAAAAGCCGCAACCTTCGAACAACTACGTAAAGGCTCGAGGCTTATGTGTCCGATGTGGTGATAAATGGGCGCTTGGTCATCAGCCAGGTTCCCGCTCCCGTGTACATGCGCTCGTGAAGTGTGGGCATTGTGTGCTCGATGATTTTGAAGAACCCATACCGAGGTCGCCCGAGAGCTCGAACCATCGGCCGATCCTCGCCAAGCTTTTTCTCGACTTCATGTGCACGATAAGGTCGGGACCTTGGCACTCTACAGTTCCATGGTCACATTCGGGACATGAGGTGCGATGATTGGTTGACTCGGCAGCAGTCATTCTTCGAGCAGCACTATTGCAGAGATACTCGCTTCCCTCTAGCTGCCTGCGCAGGAACCCCATGTCGGCTCAGCTCGCTAATGGGAACGTGTCACTTGCTCGTCTCAACTCCGCACGCCGAGTGGTTCAGTGCGTGAGGGTACAAGTTTCATTCTACTCTTCGGGTCATTCCCTTGGGCTCTTTTTGATATTATACTCTGGTATGGGATTGGCTCGCTGGACCTTTCTCCTATGAAAGCTGATTGCGTGGCCAAATGGCTGTACATTCCCTACGGCTCGAGCCATATCGTTGCGGGGCCTTCGACGATCCGTCGTCGCGTCGTGCCTCGCGATCGCTAGCTGCTCCATATTGCTTCGAGCTTGATTTCCAGCAAATGGCTGCAGCGTCCCCGATGCCCGAAATTCAGCAGCGGTGGGACGACTCTCGATTCGCTTTTCGAGCCCACGGCTTTACCTCCCCGCCATCGCGGACCATACTATTCCTCCGGTCCTCGGCGCTCGTCTAGCTATCGTGCAATATCGCTAAGCCGCCCACCCGAAGGATGAAATCGGCGGCGAGTGTCTCTCGAGATGCTTCACACCGGTATGATCCAAATCCCGGCTCGAGTGCTTTCTCTTCACCGCTTTACAGTAGTACTGAAGAAAGATGAGTCCCGGCGCTTTTGCGTCGATTATCGCCACCTGAACGCTCTTACAGAGAAAGTCCAAGTTCCCCATTCCGCCGTTGACGCAACTCCCCGACGAGAGTTGGCACATGCCCGTGGTTTACTTCTCTTGATCTCCGCTCGGGTTCAATCAAATTGATTGGCCGTGGGAAGAACACAAGACGGCATTCCGCACTCCACGGGGCGCTTTGAGTACACTCGCCATGTCATTTGGATCACCGGAGCTCCTAACACGCCTGTGGGAGCTATGAATTCTACCCTCAAGCCTCGTCTTCGCTAGATTTGCGTAGTCTTCTTCGATGATATCCTTATATACAAGGTAAACTCGAAGAACATTTGATCATCTCGCAGTGTGTGTTCAGTCCGTTGTCTCGTGATCAATGGAAGATCAAATTCTCCAAAATGCCGGGCTTTGCTGTCCCATATCTTACCTCGGACATGTTGTCGACGGACAGGGTGTCTCCACAGATCCTCGGCAAAATTTCTTCCATCCGCCTTGGCCTCAACCACAAGATTCCAAAGAGCTCGCGCTAGCTTAGGCTTTGGCCGGTTATTATCGCGAAGTTCATTAGGAACTTTGCCGCTCATTGCTCGCTCTTTGAATGACTTGTTAAGGGAGTTCTCGCTTACTTGGACGCCTTTCTCATTCTGCTGCTTTCTTGGCCTTAAAGGATGCTCTAGTGTCGGCGCCCGTGCTTGCTCTACCGGATTTCTCCAAGACCTTCTACATACGTACGGCCATGCTAGTGATTCCGGGGTCGGCGCAGTCCCCTCGCTCCAAGAGGGGCATCCGCTAGCTAGCCGCGAAGTCTCTGGGTCCCCGTACTCAGCTGCTGTCAACATATGAGAAGGAGTTCCTTGCCATCATTGTTGCTGTCGAGCAGTGGCGGTCCTATTTGCAGCATGCGGAGTTTGTGATCTATTCAGACCAGCATTCGGGCCGCAGCCTCATGCATATTGGCGACTCAACGCCTACATACGTATTGGCGACAGCAAAATGTTGCACATAAGCGGCGGTTTTTCAAGCATCGAAAGTGGTTTACAAGCCGGGGTTCAACCAATTCGGCGTGCGATGCTCTATCTCGGCACCTGAGCCACCTCGCTCAACTCCAAGCAATCTCGTACCGCTACTCCTCTCTCGGATGCAAGAGCCGCTAAAAGGGTATGAGTCCGGATTCGAGGCTCGGGTCCCCTACGTCCGAAGTTATCCATACGACCCCCAAAGCCATCCTCCATTCACTCTACAGTCTGGAGTCCTTCGATACTCTGGACGTGTTTGGTTGGGCTCCAACGTTGCTCGCAATGCAGCCAGTATATATCTCGCCTTGCGATGATGCCCAATCGGAGGACATTCGGGTTTCCAGCCACGCATGCCAGATCAAGCGCCTCTTCTATTGGCGTGGCATGAAACGCATCCATCAAGGAATATGTGGTCACTGTTCCATATGTTTGCAAGCAAAAACCCGATCGCTCGACTTTTACTCTCGACTTTCTTTTCCCCTCCGCCAAGATTCCACTCGGGAAGCTTTGGCGTGTGTTAACCATGGATTTCATCGCTGGTCTTCCAACATCGGGACATGCAAATTGTATCATGGTGATCGCTTGATAAGTTCAAGTAAGTTGGCCATTTTCATTCCTCCGCACTCACCCATTTTCTCGCGCACCGCCGCCCAACAGTCTTCGGATCAGCTTTTTCGCCATCATGGGCTTCCTTTGAAGATCATTTCTCGACCGATCCTCCTGCTTACAAGCCATTTCCGGCGTGATTTATTCAAGCCGCTTCCAAATTGAACCGCACATGAGCTCGGGCTACCATCCACAACCGACGGGCCAAACCGAAGCTGGTCAACCGCTGTCTCGGTGACATACTTATGCGTCTCGCGGCACTCGTCCTCGCCGGATCAAGTTTCTATCTCTAGCCGAGTATTGGTACAACACGCAGCTCCCACTCATCTCTCGACGCTCCCCGCTTGAGGTCAGTGTGTATGGGCGCTCCCTCGCAGCATTGGGCTTTCAAGCTTCCGCTGATGTTGTTCCACCGTGGATTCTTCTCGCCGAAGCGCCAGCAGAGCTTGACTCGCGCAGGCACAAGACTCATGCGCGAGCTCGCCATAGAGGATGAAGTCTCGCGTATAAGCATGTGTCGTGAGCGCACAATGTCGGCGATTCGGGTGTACTCCGCTTGCTCATATGTCCGTAGAGCTCCCTTGCCCCTGGCCTTCATCACAAGCTATGCTTCAAATACTTCGTCCTTTCCAGATATCAAGATTGGCGATGTTGCATATGAGCCTCGACCTTCCGCAACCTCCAACATTCATCCAGCTCTTTCATGTCTCCCCGCTTCAAGCAGTTCGCCACCGCCCACGGTGATTTCTTCCGTTTCTTCCCGACATTGATGATGCCTTGCGTGTCCCAGAGTTGGTGCTCCAAACTCAGCCCCGCGATCGTCGAGGCTTATCTTAACCTGCTCCTCGTAATCGATCCAGTTGAGTGGCTCTTTCTACCGATCTCGCCACCGAAGACACCGACGCCTCGTTAACGCTCACGGCCCGCCCGGGGACATGCCGCACTGTGGGGCACTGCCAAGAGCCCCTACATGGGTGACTTCGGTACAAGGCCGCCTGGCAGAGGAAACGATTCGCAACGCCAAGTTCGCTGGGCCTAATGTACCGGAGTCCTCATTACGCGCTGCCGTCACCGGGCCGAAAGTGAGATATAAGCAAGAGGACAAGACGAAGACTCGCGATCATCTATCAATTATCATTACTTACTTGTACTGTGAAGTTACTTTTCTTGTAGATGTTGCTGTTGATGGAGTCTACCACGAGGGGGTTGCCGGCGGAGGTGATCTCGAAGGCGTGCCGCTCGATTCCCAGCAAGTTGTTGGTCGGGCTTGATGCACCAGTACAGGACCATCGTGTGCATCGGCTGGATGGGGAGCTCCATGCCGGCGAGACTGGACCAACTTGAGCGAGGTTCCCTTGAGGAAGCCGGGTCGTAGCAACAGTTGGACGCAGAGAAGGACACATGGTGGAGGACATCGAGGAAATGGTCCTCGTCATAGGGGAGCGCGATGGGGCCTACAGTAACGATGTCACTGGGTAAGCTGATGGTTATCCGTACCCATATCTATTAATTATCCATTTGCAATTACCAAGTGGATAAATATCCATTGGGTATGGATTATCCAATAGATAAGTGACTAGCAAAGCAAAGTAAAAGCAAAGAATTAGCTAGCAAAGCAAAGCAAAAACAAAGAACTTGCAAGCCATTTGAAGCAGCGGGCGTAACGGGTATACCCTCCCTATATCCATACTTTATTGGATAATCCATACCCTCCCCAAACAACATGGACATGGGTTTGGGTATGGGCATTGGATATCCAGTGGCATCGGCCCTATAGCGGTCGGGAAGCCGTACTTTTTCGCCTGCCGCAACAACTCCAGGACTGCCAGGTGGTTGAGGTGCGCAACGGCCAGTTCGATCACTTGAAGACCTTCCGCAGTGGCAGCCGCGTTGAGCAACAACTCTCCACCCTCCTCCGGTGAGATCGAGGTCATCACAGGACTCAAGATCTCCGGCCCGAGAAGGAGAAGACCGGCGGCAGCGACAAGCGACAACGATGAGGTCCCCAACGCCGACCGATATTTCTCCGCCTTGCAGGGACGGAGCGGAGGCGGCTTTCAGCAGAGGTGTTGGCGCTGCCCATCGGCGAGGCGTGGTCGTTCCTGCCGGTTCCCGATGGCGTGTTGGGATGTGCACGGGCATCGGCAGCCCGGCGTCTTTGTGCAAGTTGCTACGATCGAGTCCTCCATGGCGTTCCTCCACATGATCCGCGGCGGTGAATCGAGCGCTCGTGGGTCCCGTGGGCGCTCGACCTTCGTCTCCACGCGTGTACCTACCTAAGGCGGCGTTCTAATTCGGGGGCCGTCCGTGCGCGAAGTTCTGCAACCCGATCCGTGTCAACTTCTTCACGTCGTGGATTTCCACCACCACTTCCTCGCCAAGGGCCTGCCGGAGCCCGATGGTTGCGATCGGCGATGGCCAAGAAATGGCGGGGCCAGCGCTTTCCTCTTCCACCGGCGGCGACCATGATGAACCTTAGAGGTATGTTGTTTTAAAAAAAAAGTTAATAACATATTATCTAACTATAATAATTGAATCATGCATCAAAGACTACACTACTCAAAACATAAGTACGAAGTTACCGTTTTACCCTTGATAAAAAAAGAACTACCACAATGCAATTACCGCCCTATCCTACTCCCTACATTTGCGGAGGAAACGAGAGGAAATTTTACGCATATGGCCCACCGACCATAGACACATCATTTTCCTCCTGTTTTCTCCGTCCCGTTTCCTCCGGTTTCCTCCTGCGCCGTTGTCGTCGGATCGATCGCTCTCGGTCAAATTTTTTCCCAATTATTGTAAAAAATCATATTATTATACTTAATCTATATACCTATCTATGAGAGAAAAATTCCGTTCACCAAAATTTTTTCACCCTTTTCTGTTCACACTTTTTTTTTTGTCCACCGTACGATGCAAAACAAATCCAAGTCAATACGATACCTCTAGCCAATACATTAGAGTCCTATCAAAACACGTTAAGCACACACAACATACGTCCAAGAATAAGTTCCAGCTCAGAAATTCATAATCCATATATTACCTTTCAAGTCAGGAATCAAGATCTCAAATGAACTAGAGCACAACTGCATTGCAGTGAGAAACAAATGAGCAACCGCCGGAGAGTCACAACAGAAAAAGAAACGGACGGGACAAAGGAAAAAAAACGAAAAAGGCCACTCATGGGAGTCCATCATGTAGTCCATGACTATTCTTGCTTTTTTTCCTAAATGGATGTTACTTTTTCTTCTATATTCTTTTTTTTCTTGGATTGATTTTCCTACACATTGTAATCCGAATTTTCTTTGTTGTTTACTTGGGTCGATTTTTTTCTCTATCCTAATTTGCCAGTTCAACTTTCACTCATTTTGGATCAAATCAAATCGCATACAGAGAACTAAGTATTATTAGTCATATATATAGTATTGGATGCATCTGATATTGACATCTATGTCATATATGTTTTGGAAATTTAATTTTGAGTATTTATTGGGTCCAGATACAATATATAAATATCAAGCGTCAAATTAATATATGGGTTATATCGACATGTTTGCTATTAGCACGAGTCTTGGGCACATTTGCTACTAGCATGAGTATCGGATGCCACGTTACAGCACTTACGGGCATGTTTTGCTAGTTATTATAATGACATGATTGGTTTTGATAAGTACTAATACGTTCGTTAGTGCATGTTTTGGATGCCAATTAGGATAGTACCGGTAGTCATGATGATAAGTAGCATACTTTATTTGTAATTAGTGATTATCATGACAAATTAATTTTATTGCATATTTATTAGTGTCGGGGACAAAAATAATCGGCCCGCAGATAAAATAGGCCCAAAGGCAGATGGTGCGGCCCAAAAGCCCAAAAGAAGGACTGGGAGGAGGACGGCGGCGGGCCTTACGACCCAAAGGCGTATCTCTGAGCTGGCGGCGGCCCGGAGAGGGACAAGGGCGGCCCACGGCCAAGCCAGTTCTGGAGAAGGAATTGGCGTGCGGGGACGTTCTTTGGCCCAACAATAGGCCCGAAATAGCCCATCTCTAAATGCTCACCCAATGAAGCCCAACTCACCAAATCACCCCGGCCGGGCGGGGGGGTCGGGGTGATGTCAAGAAGTTCTAAAAGTAAGAGCTGTTGGGACCATCGGGAATTATGGAGAAGGACCAAGAACCACGACCTACATTACGAGGGCTCATTATAGCCCATCGGTATATGGACGAATCAGCCCATAATGGTACAACACCGGCCCATGCGGCCTGCTCTTGCCACAACCTACTCCTAACCCGGTCGGGAGCCTCGGGGGCCAAGTTCGCGCCCGGGGGCATGGGATCTCGAGAAAGCGAGTCCCTACCTCGCCCGAGAGGATCGTGACCCTCGGGGCGAGACTTCTCCGCCTGCTGGCAGGGGTAGGAGAACCCGGCTGGCTGGATCTTCCCTCTCTCAAGGTATGTAACCTCGGGCGCACCTTGGGAAATCCAACCCGGTAGTAGGGAACGGCCGCATTAAATGCCTCTGTTTTTCCGTGAGGCCACGGTGACCAGGGGCAATCGATTGCCCGCCGATTCACTGCCCGTTATCTCCTCGCATCCCGTTGATGGGGCGTAAAGGGAGCGATTACCTCCCACGTCACCGTGCACGCGAGAAACACAACTGCCTTTGTTCATTTGCCTAACGGCTTCACCTCCTGCGACACGAGTCCAAGGACCCTCGGGATATTGACACCACCCCACGGCGCGTCCGGACAAACCAAGATTCGCGATGGGATCGGAGGATCCCCATTGGGCCCTCGGGAGACCCCCCGCGGGCGGCGGACACGGATGTAGGAGACACGGGGGGCACGCGTCCACACCGGGGCATTCCCTTCAGGGGAACCCGGGGTCGGGCTCGGGCATAATACGCCTACGGCCCCCTGCGATGACACCTTAGCATTTGTACCGACACGTATTGTGCACATTATCTCTCCTTTACCCTATAAAAGGGAGAGTAATGCCACAATGGAACGGAAGGTTTTTCACGCTTAGCCATCTCATCCTGGATTGAAGTTCTCCTTCATTCTCGAAAAACACTTATGTCGCTTTGGTTCTTGTGCACATTTGGTGCGTGGTAACCTGAAAGGTCAGGCCTATTTGGGCGTAGGTCCCCATGGCTGAACCGGGGATAAACTCTTCGTCTTCCGGCTCGCACTGCGCCATCGGGCGGGGGCGCACAACCTATAAATTATTGCCGGTACTTGGGATACCCCGATTCTCAAAACACCGACAAATAGTGTATAATTAGCTGGTGTCGTTTTAAATACTACCTCTAAGCTGAATTGTCGGTGAGCCCAACGCAAGGACTGCGCATTCTCTGCAAGAACCTAGATCACTCTGAGGGGCCTAACAAATGTGGTGACTTGGACTGAACCCGCACGCCGTAATGCTCGCACCTGATTTATCGGCGTTACGCGTGAAGGGGTAAACGACGTTTCCGTCGACAATGAGGCGCTGACGATAACTTCGGGAATCTTCAGATCTACGAGGCGAGGGTGCTCGGTGCTCATAGAGTTATGGTTTGCGCAGTTATTGGCGAGTGGGCGTGTCTAAAAAAATGGCAACCAAGCTGGTTCGGGAGTGCTGACTTGGTGCATGCCGCACACGGCACACCCGAACGGATAAGGGTGGTGGGCCAAGATTACCAGGTATTTATTTTGGCAATTAAATTAAATAATTTTCAGCCACTGTCTTTGAAGAAGTAACCGGAGTAGCCCTACGTGGCAGCGCCAAGCGTGAATGTTTGATGATGACGATGTTTGTTTGTTGTTTCTGCGAGAGAGTGGCACGGTGAATCCTCCGTCCTTGTTGTCTCGCCCAGAAATGGAAATGGCAGCCGTCGCGTCGCACACGGGTGGTCACAGAAGCACGCGGCGCAGAAGATGACGCGGCACAGCCGCTGCTGCTCCTTGATGCCTCCACCACGTTCCGGCGAAGCCCACGAGGCCGATCCCGGACGACGCCACACTGCCACCAATGCCGCGCCTGCGCCTGCGACTGCGACTGCGCTCACCCTATATACTCACTCGAGCGCGAGCGAGGCAAACCCGATGCCCCATCGCCCCCGCTGTCAGCGCTCGCCGTTGTGCGTCACGCCGCGCGCGCACGTCGCTCCCCTCCGGGCTCCGGCCGCCCCAGACAGCAGAGCACTCTAGAATCTAGATCGCCACCGGCACCGTCGCGATGCTCGCCGCCTCCGCCTCGTCCGCTCAGATGGCCGGGCTCTGCGTCCCGCGCCGCTCGCCCGCTGCTCCGCTCCTCACCCGCCGCGGCCGCGCCCGCCTGCTCCCTCGGCGCCCGGCGGCCGCGCTGCTCCCCGCACCCGCGCCCCGGCACTCCGCCCAGCCGCCGCTGCCGCGGCGTCTCCGCCACCGGCCTCGTCCGCCGACTCCGCGGTTAGTCCTTCAGCTTGTTTGTTTCCCGGTGATCCCGTCCGCGGGTGTGCCCAGCCGGAACGCGCGTGCTTGCTCCTCCAATCGGCGCTTTGCTTGTGGAGGACCCGTCAAATTTCGGTCCACCATTAATCGGTTCTCGCCTTCCGTTGGGTAATCCACAGTGATCGAGTTATAGGCAGTTTCGCCCGTGTCAATTAAAGGGGTGCCGCCGGTACAGCTAGCGGTTCCTATCGTCCTCATCCTGGGATATCCCATTATGTCTAGATATATTCTTTTTTAGCCTCGTGGGAGTATCTTTTTTAGCCTTCCTTTTTAGCCACGTGGGAGACTTGATTCTGTCACAGGCATGCCCAAAATCTGATCTCGCTGTTGTACATGAAATTGTAGGCAGGTGTCTCAAATAGTGAAATTGTAGACAGGTGCCTCAAAGTGTGAAAGCTGTAGCAGCCCTTCAAGAATTGTGTTCAAATAATAGTTCTGCGAAGGACGAACAGTTTATTATACGATGAATTACTATACTGTCCTATTGAGTTATCACTTGTTCTCACTCAAAATTTAAGTTGTTTGGTCTCAAACTTGCTCTAATCCACTTTGCAGCTAGAGCATCGATCGCGAAAAGTGCTCACCTCTACTGGAGAGTGTTCTGTTGCCTGGCGGAAGTGATTTGACTGCCCATGAATGGAAGGCAGTTCCAGACATTTGGAGGACATGCGCCGAAAAATATGCTGACCTTGTAGCTGTGAACGATCCTTACCACGAACACGCCCGGCGGAATGGGCGTATGCACAGGTACATGTTTGACTTAAATGGCCATGCATAAATGCTCATTTTCTACCATACTGAATGATCATCTTTAAAGGAATGGAGCGTTTGCTTGAAAGCCATCATGAATACTTAGAGCGGCGAGGCTATCTACATGAATTCATGTTAGATGCACACAAATGGCAACCAATAAAGGATACTGCTCTATTTGGGTCATAAGATGAATAGTGCTCTATTTAAGTCATAAGTTCCCGTCAATTAAACATATTCATCTTCCTATCACATTTAGAATACACAGTTGCATTTATTTCAGAGCTTTAATGGCCACAAATCTGCAGTACCTAATTGTTTTGTTTATGTTCTTATCAGCTTGAGCAAGAAATACTGGATTTTTCTCAAGGTCTAAGGGCCATCGGCGTTGCTCCAGATGAAAAGCTATCACTTTTTGCTGATAACTCATGTAGCTGGCTAGTTGCAGATCAAGGTAACTTACTCCTCTGTTTTGTGATGAACCCATGCATTGTGATTCCCAATGTTGACATTCCTTTATTGTTACTTTCCTGGTGATAATTATGTGGTCGTTTTGTGACATCCATGCACTTTTTCTGATATCTGCTGCTGGAGCACTGGAATGTTAGCAAGCATATGGTTTTTTACAGATACTAGGCAACAAATGTCAGCTTGGCCTGGATTTTCAATAATAGATAATGACGTGTTCTAACACTATACAGTACAACTGTAGCTGTATATGTTTTATGAATTTATATATGCATAATTCTCTGTTATATCATTTTTATGGCTGCTATCTAGAGCCTTCCTCTGTCATTGATGATTCCACACTAACAAATAAAATACAGGGATCATGGCAACTGGTGCTATCAATGTTGTTAGGGGAACAAGATCATCTGATGAAGAATTGTTTCAAATATACACCCATTCAGAAAGGTGAGTTTATCCAATTATTTCTTAGCATGGACTTCAAGATTAGTCCTGGTATTTATCTCTTTCAACCTATATGGCCTTATGAGACTTCAACCTGCAAGTTCTCTTATACCTATATTGAATGTAAAATAGAAGGAAATAGTTTCTGCTAAAAGCAGCCAAGCCAGGTCTCTATATGACCATTTCCATTTCAAAATGGCTAATAATTGAATTGTCCCGTTGATTCTGCTTCGTGGAATATTGAGGTGGGAACTGAGATGCTTTGTGGGGATATACACTATGGGTGCACACTTGTCTTTTTGTTTTGCCAGCTACAGTTAACATAAGAACTGGAACTCAGTATCGTCATGAATTGAGGGATCAAATAGTCAACCCTATATCAAAGCATATTCCAGCTGTGGCTCTGCTTACCTTTTGATATCTGTGGCAGGAAATAATATTTTAATGGGATATTGTTATGCGTATGGTCGCCAGAAATTTGACCCCAAAATTATGCATGCCAGAAATGTTAAATGGATGGAATATAGCATCACATTTTCAGTATAAGATTGGTTGCTGGCTGAATCAAAATATCATTGTATTGCACAGCTTATAATTATGCAAAAGCACATACATTCATCAAACTTGATAAACTTATCTATCAGACTATCATATGAACTCTGGAAAAGTAGGCAGAGATTATATACTATCAGTACTTATATTTGTTTATGTTTTACTTTCATGTTGTGATTATGGATTTATTGTTTTTCCCATCACAGCATTGCACTTGTTGTGGACAGTCCTCAATTGTTTAACGGCTTGCAGAATCTTTGCTATCAAGGATTAATACAAGATTCATTGTTCTACTTTGGGGTGACAAATCATGCATAGATAGCCAAGCTGTGAAGGATATACCAGTTTATGGCTACAAGGATATCACCGAACTTGGCGAGAAAGCCGCCAATGCACTGTTCCTTTCTGGCCAGCAAGGTACCTTCTGTGTGATATCATAATTAACATTCATCTGACAGTGCAACTTCTTAAGAACTGTTGTTTTTATGAGCACATTGTTCTGTTCTGTTACTGTTTCTAGTAGTAAAGTATAATAAATTCATAAGTTTCCCTGTCATCATGTTTGATGGTTTCACACCCCAATACCCTATGACATGAGCATCAAGCTTGTACCACCAACAGCTGATTTTTGTGCCTGTGCTATTGAAAAGGAAAGTTCAACCAAAATAGGAGTAGTTAGGTGACATAGTAAATGAGAAAAAAAAAATAGCACCTAAATTCAAGTTGAAGAGGACTTGAACCCCAATGTATGGTCGTTTCCAAATCTCTGATTTAAAAGCCTGACCTGATCGTTTATAGTTATATCAAAAGCTTCACTTAATTTCTTTCTTGCTAAGCAGCAGTCATTTGGAATCTGTTGGTGTAAAGAACAGCACTAACATTTTCTCTGTATTTCTTATTGATCATAGGAATAGGTGAAGAATCTCAGACATCTTTCTTTTAGAAAATTATTATTTCTTTGTTAGATGATACACACATCTACAATGCAACACAGCAACAGTGATTGCATGCTTCATAAATTCTTTTTCCCTTCAATGGTACTGTCATATCATGCAGTATATTGATTATGCCTGTAGTCCTGTAGGCAAAGCATGGGAATTGAATGTTCAATGTTTTCTGGTAATCAACTTGCATACGCAGTTGCTTTTTCAAAACTGTGTGATAGCCAATAGAACTGTTGTTTTAATTTGTCAGGTCAGCAAGATGTCTTTGAAACTATTAGTCCTGAAGATGTGGCCACTCTAATATATACTAGTGGAACTAGTGGCACACCAAAAGGCGTTATGCTTACCCACCGAAATCTCTTGCATCAGGTAAAGATAGAAACATTACAATTTTAACCAAGGTTGTTGAGCGATGGTATACCATGTGTATTAGTTACTATTTTTTCCTTATCTTGGTGTGACTTCCTAATCTCTATATGAACATAATTAATATCATGTTTTTTCCTTGAATGTCCGGTAAGAAACCGAGCCAAATTGTTTTCTGTTGATACACATTTTATGCTGCTCTGTTCCACAGATAAATAATCTGTGGGAGATTGTTCCGACAGAACCTGGTGATAGGTTTCTAAGCATGCTTCCACCATGGCATGCATATGAGCGTGCTTGCGAGTACTTCATCTTCACGTTTGGGGTCCAGCAAATTTACACTACTGTTAAGTACCTGAAGGTAGGTTTTTATATGTTTCGACTTAAATTACCTTACTATAGTTTTTTAGGAAATTACATTACTCTAGTTAGTTACTTGGTTTCAGCATTAAGCACTTTGTAAGGTTATCTAGGATGCTTGCTCTGCATAAAGCACCTTGTATGCTATTGAGCAATTCATGTGGTCTCGTGGTGTATTTGCGTGCTCTTCTGTATGAATATGCTGTATTATTTTTTATCAGCTTACTAAAAGCTGCAAAATTGGTCAGATCTCATATTAGCATGCAGTTACCTGCAGAACTCGTTTCTACAGTTCTATCTGTGTCCTTGTTCACTAGTTTTATTTTCTATCTGTTGCAGAAGATGCTGAAGTTCCTTAGGGCATTTTGACATCTTATTCTACCTTCTTTGATAGGAAGATTTGCAGCGTTACCAGCCTCACTATATTATATCAGTACCACTGGTCTATGAAACTTTGTACAGGTTAGTTTTCTTCTGCTCCTTCTGTTTGGCTTGATGCTTTATAGTTGTCTCTGTCTGGAGAAACTTACTAAAATTGCCCATTATTATATTAAAAGTAAATCAATGTTTTGAAATCTCTCTGTATTTGTCATCATTAAACCTGTAGCATTAGAATATGACAACAACAATAAAAAACATTCAGTTACATTTTTCAAACTGTGAAAATCAATAATATATGAATAAAAAAAAGAATTGGAGGCGGTATAGTGATAAACCACATATGTACGAGAGAAAAATGATTGTCCACTTCAATTCACTAATGCATTGGTGCCCATGCAGGGGCTACATGTACAAAGCATTTTTTTTTACCGTTGAATGGTCATGTAATGAGTAGTGACACTTTATGGAGAATCTTTTGCCCATTTGCCTAATTTTCTTCTTGACTTTTTACAGTTCAATTCATAAGCAGATTTCATCCAGTTCAGCTGCTCGAAAAGTTATTGCTCTCTCACTTATCAAGATAAGTTTACTATTTATGGAGGCAAAGAAGGTCTATGAGGTCTGGACACTGAATCGTCATAAGATACTTACTTTAGTTAGCTGCAAGGAATTACTTCAGTGATGCTATCGTTGTTTCCTTATTCTTGAATAACCAGACGTTCTAGAAATTGAAGTTCCTTTCGTTATTATCTACTTGTGGCCTCTTTCTTTGCTTGACTCAGTTTCCTTTTCCTGTTTTCTCCTCCATTGAAAAAGGGAACAGTTGTATCAAACAATCCTGTCAAACCATCATTCATTGCCTATATGATACAGTGGCTGTGGGCAAGATTGGTTGCTGCATTTCTCTGGCCTTTACATAATCTGGCAAAGATTTTTAGTATACAAGAAAATTCATTCAGCAATCAGGATTTCAAAGGTATATTGATTTTGCTTATATTCTTATTTCTTTGTTGCATCAATGATCCTTGCAATTTTAAGTGTAAACTGAACTTTCTTAACACCGACTTAACAAATACTTAGTAAATCACCTGGTTTCTGTGATAACTTGCAGGCTGGTATTAGTGGCGGTGGAAGTCTTCGATGCATGTTGATAAGTTTTTTGAGGTAAGGGTTATCAATAAACTTCTTATTTAAAAATGTTATTAGCTTTATCAGTGTTCTGCTCTTTTCAGGCCATTGGCATTAAAGTACAAAAGCGGCTATGGTCTTACTGAGACTTCTCCTGTTGTTGCTTGTAGACGACCGTTCTGTAATGTAAGATGAGGAAATGCTTGTTTTATTTACTAATTGGATATAGTCTTGCATACTGTTTCCTATTTGTTACATGTGTTAAGTCGATAATACTAACATTAAGTGTGTATATGCGGCTTGAAGGTTCTTGGGACAGTTGGCCCCCAACAAATCATACTGAAATCAAGGTTTTGACATAGAGACTGGTGAGGTGCTTCCAGATGGTTCAAAGGGGATTGTGAAAATTAAAGGACCGCAAGTAATGAAGGGATACTATAAGGTTCTACTTCTTTCCTTTGCTGATACAAATCAATTGCCAAATCTAAATTAGATCGCTGATGTTCTACTAACATGGTGCTGGTCGAATTAACACTTTCTTTTGGTAGAAATGGACTAATAATTTTTCTTGTTAAAATTAATTGGTTCTATGTGTAACACTGCCTTACATTCTCTGTACTTAAAATATGGCCCAGAGTTATTAACAATCTTATATCTTTTTCTTCAATAGTTGACAAAATGAGGAACTGTAGTATTCCTATAATTTCATGTTTTTACTTAATATATTAATCCTTCTATATGGTGTTGATGGACATAGCGAAAGTGAAATGCACATTAATAACCTAGCACCTAAATTTTAGAATCCATGCTTGGCCCCATGCACAAAACAATGACATTATTTGATTAGCGTTCAGCTTTCTTGGAGGACTCATTTCATAATTTGTTGTTTTTCATTAGAATCCATCAGCTACAAATGCAGCTTTTTGACCAAGAGGGTTGGTTCAGCACTGGAGATATAGGTTGGATCGTACCTCACCATGAAATAGGTCCAAGTCGCCAGTGTGGAGGGATGCTTGTTCTTGAAGGGCGTGCAAAGGATACAATAGTCCTCTCTACAGGTTCAGATTATAATTAGTCTCTCCTTTTTCAGATTGTGTGTTTTTTTGTATATAAATCTATTCTTTGATTTTTTTTTATGATTGTGTTATTAAACTTGCTATGGAGGCGATTTTTCTTTAGTAAACTGATTGATGGAGAGATTTAGGGAGCAGAAGAAGGACTTGCACATGGTCTTTATTGACCTCGAGAAAGCGTATGACAAAAGTACCGAGAAACGCCATGTGGCGGGCCTTAGAAACACAAAAGTCCCAACTAAATACATTACCCCTCATCAAGGATATGTAAAAGATGATTTACATGTGTTCGACATGTGATGGCGATACGGTGACTTTCCAATTAATATAGGACTACATCAAGGGTCAGCAAGATCAGCCCTTATTTATTTACTCGGTGATGGATGAGGTTTACAAAGGGATATCTGCTGTGGTGATATCCCTGGTGTATGTTCTTTTGCCGATGATGTGGTGCTAGTGGATGAGAGTAGAGCAGGGTAAATAGGGAAGTTGAGCCGGGGTGTGGAGGCGCTAGAGTCGAAGGGTTCAGATTGAGTAGGACCAAGACCCAGTATATGATGTGCGATTTTAGCCCACTTAGGCACGAGGATGGGGATGTCACCGAGGGATGGACAAGTGGCCAAGAAGGATACTTTTCGGTATTTAGGATCTATACTCTACGAAGGATGGCGACATTGATGAAGATGTTAGACATAGAATCGCAGCGGGTTGGCTAAAAAGTGGCGCCAAGCTTCCGGCATCCTATGTGACAAGAGGGTACCATGGCTAAAAAGGGAAGTTCTATAGGACAGCGATTTAGCCGCGATGTCTGTATGGTCTTGAATGTTGGCCTACAAAAGGCTTACATGTCCAAAATTTAA
Source organism: Hyparrhenia diplandra (assembly GCA_015847255.1). Lineage (NCBI taxonomy): Eukaryota > Viridiplantae > Streptophyta > Magnoliopsida > Poales > Poaceae > Hyparrhenia > Hyparrhenia diplandra. The sequence goes on along the minus strand of JADLZK010002882.1, from coordinate 72,676 downwards.
GTGTGACCGAGATGCGTGTTAAGTGCGCTGGTTTTGGCGGGCATACTAGAAGGGATAGAGTTCGGAATGAAGATATTCGGGATAGGGTCGGGGTGGCCCCTATCGAGGAGAAATTGATTCAACATCGGTTGAGATGGTTTGGACATGTTCAACTGGAGGCCTCCCGAGGCCGGTGCGTAGTGGAGTTCTAGAAGCCGGTAGATAATGTAAAGAGAGGTAGAGGCCGACCTGGGGACTGACTTTGACGAGGCGTTGGCGAGACTTAAGCGAAAGGGAATATCTCCGCGATTTAGCTTTGGATAGGGAGCGCTTTGGAGGCTAGGCTATTAACGTGTCTCGAACCATGACTTTGTTTCCCTTTTCTATCTACCCTAATCTTTATGCTTTTTGTGTGGCCTTTCTCACGTTCTTTTGTACTGTTTCATATGGGTTTCATCTCTAGCCTACCCCCAACTAGCTTGGGACTAAAGGCTATGTTGTTGTTGTTGTTGTTATTAAACTTGCTGTTTGGTCTTTGATGTTCACACAGGAAATCTAGTTGATATCATGTAACTTTTTTTACTGACTTTGACCATCTCATTTGTAGGTGAAAATGTTGAACCTGCTGAGATCGAGGAAGCAGCCATAGGAGTAACTTGATTAATCAGATAGTTGTGATCGGTCAGGTAAAAGATATGCCCATCTAAAATCATTACTAATAATTCAGAGATCTTTATATGTGTGGGCACATATCTTTTCTTGATGCAACTAGGGGAAATATTCTGAAGAAAAATAACATATCATTGATTGTGTGTGCATGTATCATTTTTTTCCTGGTGATGAGATTAGGATTTGAATGTAGCATTGACAACTAGATTAGTCATTTTGCCATTGTGGTTTTGCAGTCTGCCATTGTTCTCTGAATAGGATCAGCGTCTTGAATTGCCATCATTGTTCCCAACAACGATGAAGTTCTAGCAGAAGCAAAAGGAAGTCCATCCTCGGTGAAAATGGCGACTAGCAAAAGATAAGGTCATGAGCATGCTGTATGATGAATTGAGAACCTGGTGAGAGTTGCCTGCCCTCTTGTTTTTTCTCTCGCCCTGTTACCCTCTTCTTGCTGTTGGGAATTACTAAAATATGGTTGAAAAAAAATTGAAAAAGAACGGAGGCATACCTGGACACTATTTCATGATTGTGATTGATAGGGAGATGATTCATATAATGATTACAAACAAACATGGGTTTGGGACGATGCCTTTCTTTGTGTGCACGTGACACTATTTCATGATTTTGACTGTGATTGATGACATCTATCATCAGAGGAAGCATTTAATTATTTTGTTAATATAAATTTCAGGACCGCGAATTGCTCTTTCCGTGTCGGGCCAATTATGATTGTCGACGAACCATTTACGGTATGTTTTTCACTCATCATCGGATATTTATATAATCGAGAAGCTATCTTGCATGGAACCTGGAACGTTATCTTTTGTTCAGATTGACAATGGTCTGATGACACTCCACGATGAAAATAAGAAGGGACAAAGGACAGAGAAGTACAGGAGGGAGATCGAAGCGTTATTCAAGTGAGATGCGGAGCGCGTGTCGGCGTGTGTGTGCTCTGATAGCAGATCTATCTTCTAATGATAAAATCGAGAGGGATTTATGTATCCCATCTGATTGAAACAAGCTCCTTTTGCATCAAACAAAAAAAGAAACCAGTTCCTTTTTTTTTTGGATAAGTGATGAATAAAGTTACTGCACTTCATTAGATGCACCATACTACTATGTACATGCAATAATTTACTGGTCAAACTCAAAAGCACCGCTTACAGCGATCTTACTCTGTGATTAAAAACTGAATGTTGTCTATTTGAGGTACTGTAGTAACAATAATCTGTTATGCTCATCATGTTATAATATTGCATTGTTGGCAGCTAACTATATGGTTCTGCTGGCAGCAGCATGCGCCAGTGATGAGCACCGCCGCCACTGCCGCATGCGGCAGCCGGCGTACCACCGTCCGGCAGCAGCTGCTACTCTCCTCCTCGCCGTCAGACTCATCGTCACTGCTGCCGTCGTCCGTGGCTCCTCCTCAGCTTGTTTACTCATCGCCGCCGGTGCCGGTGGCGTCCTGTTCTTCAGCTGCTGCTTCGCCTCCTCCTTAGCTTGTTTACTCATCGCCGCCGGTGCCGGTGACGTCCTCTTCTTCTGCTGCTTCCCGGTAACGACGACGTCGGTGTTAGCAGCCTCGCCATTGGCCACCGCTACTGGCTGCTGCAGCTTCTTCTTCCTCTGCTCCCTTCCTGCGCTCGTTCTTGGCCTTGTTGTTGCTGCTATTTGCTGCCGTGCGTCGCGGTGGCGCTGCTCTTCGCGTTCTCGATGGCGGCCTCGGAGGCTGCCACCGCCTGCTGCTGCCTGTATTCCGCAGGCTTCACGGTCCTTTTTGTTCTCCTTTGTCATGTCTCCTGAACGCCTCGCTGTCACCCAGGATCCTCGTCGGCGAGCACGGTCCACACGTTGGCGCTAGCCACCTTGAACCCGCCGCCTGCAGCCATGTCGCCGGCGGGACGTTTGGCTGTCGAGCGATCAGCTGTCGAATCCAATCAAAACCAGCGGACACACACAGTTTGGTTGTCGAGATCAGTCGAATCCAATCAAAAGCAGGGGCAACGACACGATCTGAGTACATATATAGGAAGTACTTATAGTTTCCTTTTTCACTAGTACAAAACGGCAACCGTATACGTATCGACCGGCGGAGTTTTGTAGCCCGAGCCCGACGTACGTTTTCTTGTCGATTTCGATCCAACGGCGTGGCAGTTTGGCAGAGTCCCAGCCGTCGGTGTCGCGGCTCCTGTTTGGCAGAGTCCCAGGGGTGTCGCGTACATACGGCGACACATTGACAAGCTGCAACGTGTCGATGTACAACGTCTATGTACTTGGTGTACAGTCTGAATCCAATGCGAAATACCAAATCCGGACTGACTCAGAACTCTTTTTCTTTTGGAACCCAACCCAAGCATGATTTTTTCCTTATAGTCCGAATCAAATCAAAAATTAAATGTACTGTATCTTTTATAATTAATTAATTAATTAACAATCTACAATAAATTACAAATATTGTAATACGACGCTAACTCGAATTGGCAAGTGAGCTGGAACCTTCAGAAGACCCACTCCTGGACCTGGTAGCAACCGTAACAGTCAATCAACTTGGGATCCGGCGCGGATCAGGGGGTTCCGATCCGACTTGACTCGTGGTGTTCGTGGCGATCCAACGGCCTCGCCTCGCCCCGTCGCCCGTATAAAACCCGGCCGCGGCAGGCCCCTTGGCCTCCGTAACAAAAGCAAAGCAAACCTCTCCATCGAGATCAGCATCCATCGCAGTCCGCCCGCAGCCATCAATCGCGCGCCGCCGCCTCTTCGCTTCGGCTAGGGTTTGAGGGTTCTAGTAGTAGGGCGGCGATCGAGTCGCGCCGTCGATCCAGTACCACAGCCATGACCAGCTTCAACTTCGGCCTGCTCGAGCTCGCGGACGGCGGCGAGTCCGGGGAGGCTGCCGTGTCCGTCGTCGTCGGCAAGACCAAGGCAGAGGCCGCACAAGCCAAGGAGGCCGAGTCCTCCGCCGCCGACAAGGAGAAGGCCGCGCGTTTAAGGAGGCCAAGAATCTCTACTACCAAAAGCATACGTTCGACTATGGTACGTCAATCAAATCTCTCTTCCGGTTCCCAAGTCCCAATCTTTCTTCTTCTTTTAGTTACCGTCGATCGTCTCGATCGATTTGTCTATCGCCTAGCTTGTTCCAATCTTACTGATGATCGTGATGCGTGCATGCTTTCTTGTCCCGTTATCTGTTAGATTAGTTTAGTTTTTGGTTGCTGGACATGTTGTCAGATGCTTTGATTCGTCTTCACTGTTCGATCTCTTTGTAGAGCGGTAGATTGTAGATTCGCACTGTTCAATCTTTGCATGTCTAGTTTGTATAAATGTATTATGTACTGCGTGTATCAGATGTCATGTCGTTGTTCGTTTCAACACTGCAATCTAGTTTCAATTGCTATCCCGAATCCCAATCTTTTGTTCCTGATTACATATTTGAATCTAATTTTCAACTCTTAATGCGTGTTTAATCTTAGAGGCTAAGTTATCTACTAAATTTAGTACTGTTAATAATGGGCGTGTTAATAATGGGTGTATAATCTTTGAATCTATAAACTATCTCATGTTGTTAATGTGAGCCTATGTTTGTTGTTCAGTTTATTTATTCGTCCTAAATAAATAAATAGTAAAGGTGTTATCTTAATGGTTGCCAATACTGATTGGGGGTTCAAGCTATTATTTTTTGTTTCCATTACTGATTTGGGGATAATGCCAGGTTTCTTATCTCATGGTTCCCATTACGCGCTTCATAGTTTCTGTTCTTTTTGCTACACTTCGATTTGTGTCTCATCCTGCTGTTTTCTTGTTGGATGTCAGGTATAAGAAAGATTGAGATCGAGCTCAAGAGGTTGAGAGAGGTGTTGATAAAGTTGAGGGGAGGAAACAAAGCTGAAGGAGAAAGCAGAGAATGGAGCCCATCTCATTCAGTTGTCGGAGGAGCAAAGGAAGCTCCGTCTCACGCAGTTGTCAGAGAAGCAAAGGACGCTGAGGCAGGAGCAAAGGACGCTCAGGGGCAGGAATTTAATTTGAGGCCGCTGAGGAAAGAGTTTTTACTTGCAGCATGGATTTCCTCTGGGTTCTCACGAGGAAGATGAAGAGCCTCCAGTGGATCAGGTTGAAAGCAACGACAATGCTGGTGTTGACAATGGCTATGGCGGCTATAGCAGTGATGGCTATGGCAGTGCACGCAGCTATCATGATGGGGAGCCACATGTTCATGCTGATGGAGGAGCCTATGAGAGGCAGGTAGAGGAAGGTTATGCCTACAACAATAATGGTGGCAGGCAGGGATACCCTCTGGTCCGTAACAAGAGGCAGCAATACGTGCCTAAGGGCACGCAGCAATCCTCTGATGCTGGCGATCACAAGCCTGAGGAGAAGGTCACCTCTGATGCTGGCTCAGAGGCTGAGCACAAGCCTGTAGAAGAGGCTGCCACTCCTGCTAATGGGGACGCTGCGCCTGCCTCTGGTTCAGAAAACTCTTCTGCCTCTTCAAGAAAAGAAAACACTTCTGCTGCAGGGTAGGTTTTATAAAAAAAAAATCTTCCTCTTGCAAGCTGCACATTATTATTGAACAAAAAGCAAATTAATGTTTATTCTCTTTTGCCAGGGAGGCTAAAAAGTAACATGGGACCAAGAATCAAAAACAGGCTCAGTGGCTCTGAGAAAAGGAAGAGGAGGAATGCTAAGAAGAACGGTGGCAATGAAGAAGATAAGGCAAAGAAGCAAGATTCATCCTTGGCTGATGCTTCAAAGAAGGAACCAGTGGCAGACTATCCTAGGGAGGAAGAGAAAAAGGTAATCCCCTGTGCTCCAGCAGCATAGTTCTTTGATGAAAAGACATGGCATTTCATTAGGACTGTCTTGATTTCCAAATTTATTTACACTGATTTTTCACAGACCCTTGCTGAGTATGAGAAAGATTCGTCAAGAGAAAAAGAAGGCCTTGGGAGGATGTCTCGAGAAGTGAGCAGAGGAAGGTTTCCGCCGAGGAATTTAAGGGCCTGCAGATGTTGGAGAAGAAGAAGCTGGACGATGAGGAAGCTGTCATCAAGGTAGAAAGGTCATGAAGGTAGAAAAGGTTAAGGCTAAGGAGGCTGGCAAAGAAGGAAGAAAAGGTTCAGGCTGAGGCAAAGGACGACGACAAGAAGAAGGTATTATTGCGTTGTTTGCACTCTTATATTAACATTATTTACTTGAGTGTGGCGTCTGATCCAGAAACGTAATTTCAGGCCGTCAAGAAGTTGCCGTTGAGTGATCTCTCGTTTGCGCCACCAATGCGCGTTGTCATCTATGAAGATGGCTCTTCCAACGCTCGTCCTCGTGGGACGCTTCAATGGCGGCGGTTTCCAGGGCCGCAGCCGCGTTTTCAACAGCACCGACTCCCGGGGTCCTGCAGCTGGCCGTGGAGGCGACAATGGCAGGGCGGCCCAGAACGAGTCTGGCAACTACGGCAATGGTGCTCCGAGGGGTGGCTACTCTGGCGGGCGCGGCTACGGCGCCCGAGGGGCGACAACTACTCTGGCGGCCGCGGTGACGGTGGCTACGGTGGCGGCCGCGGCTATGGTGCTCCGAGGGGCGACTACTCTGGCGGCCGCGGCGACGGTGCTCCAAGGGGCGACTACTCTGGCGGGCGCGGCGACGGTGCTCCAAGGGGCGACTACTCTGGACGCGGCGACGGCGGCTACGGCGCTCCGAGGGGAGGCTACTCTGGTGGACGCGGCGACGGCTACAGCGGCCAGGGCAACGGTGGCTACCAAGGCAATGGAGGCTACCAGGGTCGCAACGGCGATGGGTACCAGCGCCGCCCAGGCAATGACAACTACCGGCCACGGGGACGCGGCAACGGCCGCGCTCCTGCTCCTAAGCCCCAGGATTTCCCGCCGCTGGGCGCCCCTGCTCGGCCCTTGCTGCAGCAGCTCCCGCGTCCGCCCCTGCTCCGGCCGCCCCGTTCAGTCCTAGTTCTGAGTAGTCGTGCTTTCCCTTTAATATTCATATATTCATATTCATTTTTTGGTGAGGAATCGTGGAGAGAAGAACATGGGAGGATGTGATCCTCGATCTTGTAACGGATGCTAAATTTTTTTATTAATTAATGTTTTTATTAAGTTTCTTTTGCTTAAATATCTTTGTTGCCGCTTTTGAGGCGTTTTTTTCGTTGAATTGCCGATTGATTTACACTTAGCAATTCTAGAAGTTTGAGATTTGGATAGGAAATTTTTAATTCGTTGATTAGTTGATGAATTAATTATGCTTGAAGTTGGATAATTCTAAGTAATACCAGGTTGTGGAGATTTGTATATGTTTATTGTCACAAACTTTCGTTACCAACCCCACTTTTTGATATGACTTTCCCTGTCGGATGTATAGCTTATTTTTTAATTTTTCCTTGGCTGATTGCCCGCATGTCTAGCCAAAGATTTGAAAGTGGATAGTTGAAGAGGTGCCTGAGCACGACGATTCTGCTCCGTCTGGCTCTGGCTCAGTCACATGTCCTCTTCAGAGTTCTGGTGGCTATAGTCATTGTGATGACCATGGAATATGCTCATGGAAGAGGCTCTCTAGTTAATAGAAATTTTGATGAGATCACACAGAAAAAGTTTATGTTGGCCACGTTTAGTTGGCAAAAATTTGCCAAAAAGTTGCAAATTTTAGACTTGTCTCCATCACATCACATTAAATACACCAAAAGACATATATATTTGCAAAAAAGTAAAATTGATAAAATATAAAAAATTAATTACAACCCCGGGAGGCGAATCTTTTTGACTTTCAAATAAACAAAAGCTGTCTTTTTAAGCAAAGCGATGTCCGTTAATCTTTTTTGAATAAATTTGTAGTACTGTTCGATTCATTGGGAGCAAGTTTTGTATTTTTTCTTTTAATGGAACATTGTTTTTCCAAAAGCTAATTTCAACAAAAAAAAGGCCAGGTTTTTGATTGGAAACTTTTGATAGGTAAAATGTAGCCCACTCAACTTCATGTCTAGCCAAAGGGCTCCAAACACCGTAGTCATGGATTTCTTTTCCAAGAAAAACAAAACAAAAGCACACAAAGTCACACCACCACCACCGGAAAGGAACAAGCCGATGATAGTTTTTACGAAAAGAGGTAATCCGCGAACCACCGGACCTGATCCTCCTCAAGTCGCGCATTCTCCCAGCACCAAAACCATGATTTTGGGGCCTGCTGATGGCTCTGGCTCAGTCACATGTCCTTCACGCTATAGGCAACCTCGCGCTCATCAGACCCCAGTCACTGATGGCTATGCTGGGGGCCCTCATTGTTGCCAAGATATAGAACAGCACCATGCTTCCCGCAAAATGACCATGGAAAAGTTGCAGTTTGGGTGCTCATGGAAGAAGGGCTCTAGTTAATAAAAAAAACACGATGAGATCACACCATCCAAAGGGAGCAGCATATGTGTAAGTGGGCATCGATCTGGTCCACCACATCTTTTTTCATGGTTTTTAAAGAATATATTAATATTTCAGTCTCTATATTAACCAATGCATATAGTTGTTCCTTATAGTTGTTACAAACATGAGCACTGCGCTAATCACAAACTGAAACTTTTTTTCCTGGCTTAATCCCCAAATATCAGCTCAGGACATGATGCATCCGAAGTTGCTGTCTAAGCTTGTTTCCAAGAAGTTCTGCAAGTAGTCTTACATAACGCAGTCTTGTCTTCTTGTAATAGGATAGGATCTCTCTTCTGCATTTGTTCAACCTCCTGATCCATATGATTAGGGGCATGTGCTACTTCTGATATGCGTAGTAGTTATGATGCTTATGGAAGCTGCTGATCCATATCCTTGTGATAGTTTTGCTTAAATATCGTTGGCTATGGCCCTTTTCATAGCATACTCGTGATTGGTGACTGCTTTCCCTGTCGCATGTTTAGTGGCAGCTTTCTTTAATGTTCGATCGATTTAGCAATTCTAGAAGGTAGTGGAGCCTCAGAAGATCTAAAGCAGATTACTAGTACCTTTATTTTAGAAAAGAACTTACTAGTACTAACTGGTTGATTGATTAATTGATGAATTGATTGCTTGCTGATTATTATGTTTGAAATGAAATTGAATACTGAAATTCAACTCTTGTCGCACCTTTAAAAGACGTGATTGTAGGTTTCAATAAAGTATTTTTTATGCAAATATTATTTACAATTACGGCTCTAATAAATAGATCAATTAAGAAAACATTATATGATATGATAATGAAAATTTTATTGCCACGGTAATAAATTTTTGAACATTCATTTTGGTCTCTAAACAGACTTACTATTTGTTATAAAAAATATATTGTAGTCTGGACTAATAATATTCAGTATCTCATCATAATTAATGTAGGAAAGTAATTATGTGGAGGACATCAGGGTGATTTGTACTAGCCAGGAATTGCATAACGCTGGCGGCAGCGTGACGCCAGCACCGGCATGACGCCACGCGTGCGCAAGCGCGTCGTCTGCAACCTCCAGATTGCCCGCGTCCACCTGAGCCGCAGCCGCTCGCGCCGGTCAACCAACAACCCGCCTCCATTTTTTACACAAAGCCGTCCGTCGTGGTCAACCTCAGCTGGGGTATTTCTAGTGGCACATCCCATCTCCCGGGCCGGGCAGACAACACGAGCTGAGGCCGCGATGACGACGACGATGATGAGGCTGAGGCACCACCTGGGCCTCCTCTCCTCCACCTCCCCTGCTATTTATACCTCCACCATCGCCAGGATCGGCAACAGCACACTCCACCGCCGCCGAACAAGTAGTAGTACCCAAAAGCAGCTCCTGCTCCTCGTCATCCTCCTTGCCCTCTCCTTGGTCTTGATCCCTACCCTCTTATTGCTCCCAGCTCGGCCTCGGATCATGTCGTCCTCTGCGGCTTCTGACTCTGCTTCGTCTGCGGCGCCGTTCGAGAAGCCTAGGGCCGTGGTCAAGAAGATCCTCGCCGAGTCGCAGCCTGAGGGGCAGGGCGCCACCGTCCGCAGGAGCATCGGCAGGTATGCCTCAGATGATCCGATTCCGTTCTTGTGCTGCTCCTCTCCTCGATCAACTAGGCGGCCGTTGACTAACTTGTCCTTGCCGCCGCGTGCGTCCGTGCAGGCATGAGCTCCGCAACCTGGATCCCTTCCTCATGCTCGACGAGTTCTCAGGTACTCCTCCTCGATTTCCGCCCAAATCCTCTCCTCAGCTATTCGGCGATCGAGCTGCCTGCTGCTTGCCTCATCTCACCTGTCTCTCTCTCGATTCCTCTTTGCAGTCTCCCAAGCCCGCCGGATTCCCCGACCACCCGCACAGAGGATTCGAGACCGTCACCTACATGCTCGAGGTGCGTGGCGTCTACTCAACGCTTCTTTTCAACCACATCTCCTCTCCTCTCTTCACCGCCCGCGACCTGTTCGCTGAAATGTCCCCATCCTTGTGCTGCAACAGGGCGCCTTCACCCACCAGGACTTCGCCGGCCACAAGGGAACCATCAAAGCAGGCGACGTCCAATGGATGACAGCAGGCCGCGGCATCGTGCACTCGGAGATGCCGGCAGGTGACGGCGTGCAGAAAGGTCTGCAGCTCTGGATCAACCTCTCCTCCAAAGACAAGATGATCGAGCCGCGGTACCAGGAGCTGGAGAGCAAGGACATCAGCCGCGCCGAGAGAGACGGCGTGGAGGCGCGCGTCATCGCCGGGGAGGCTCTGGGCGCGGCGTCGCCCGTGTACACGCGCACGCCCACCATGTACGTCGACTTCACCATGCGGCCTGGGTCACGGCTACACCAGCCGGTCCCGGAAGGGTGGAACGCCTTCGTCTACGTCGTCGATGGCGAGGGCGTGTTTGGGAGGGAGAAGGCCGCGCCCACCGCCGCGCACCACTGCCTCGTCCTCGGACCCGGGGATGGGCTCAGTGTGTGGAATAAGTCTGACAGGCAACTCAGGTTCGTGCTCGTCGCCGGGAAGCCCCTTGGTGAGCCTGTGGTGCAGCATGGGCCTTTCGTCATGAACTCGCGCGCCGAGATCCAGCAGGCCATGGAGGATTACTACTATGGCAAGAATGGATTCGAGAGGGCTAGCCAGTGGAGCTCCTCCTCCGCATGATCCATGACGCTCGCAAGCAACAAAGTCTAATCTCACGTGCAAATTGAACATTTTTTAAAAATTTCTTGGCTTTGTGTATTTGTTGGGGAAGGCTAGAACGTTCCACACTATGATTTTGACTATTCTCTTTTTTTTTTATTCTAGCAATTATTGTACTATTTCTAGTAATGTCATTTATTAGTATGGTGAATTGGTGATTGTAATAAACAGTGTGGAAAATTGATAGTCTCAATAAACTGTTGTATTAGTGGTACTTATTATGGTTCATTTAAGAAGGCTATTACTGTTTCCAACTGTTGTATTAGTTGGTTCATTTATGCGTGACAACATTTGTTCATTTACCCCGGTATGGAAACTTTTAATGCATTCTTCCTCTTATATCTTATATAGAGCTACTAAAGCATCATTTCTTCTTTTTTTTTTAAATCACGGCCAAGTGCGTATTTCATTAAGAAGGCTAAAGCATCATTTCCACGCTCGATTAACTGCTGTAGTAGGAAAAGAGTGTCACGCATTAAAAAAAGTTTTATGCAATGTTAATTTGACTTAGCAGTAAGAAGCAAGATATTAAAAAAACTGGAGAACTTTGAAAATACTTTACTCCATTCAGAACGAATTATGATAATGACGCTGAAGGAAAAGAATGAATAAAATATGGGATAACTTTTTGAGTGGAGAAGATGGTGAACAGGATACCAATCCAATCCGTGACATTTTGAGCTCCACTGTCCCGAGCCGAACCTTCTACAGGTACAGGTAACGTGTGGATAAGATTGTTTCTTCTTTTTCCTCTACGAACTCCGTTAAAAAAAAAAAAAAAAAATTAATCCAAGAAGATGGGCCAAATGTACCAGTCCACGTGTCAGAACTCTGTCGAGCCACGTGTCCATCCATCCATCGCAGCGCAGCCCAGCCCACTCGAACCAGAATCAGCTCGCGCCTCACCTCCCACCTCCACTCGTTTCGCTCCTCTGATTCTCTGCCTCTGCCCCCGCCCACCACCGCCGCCGGCAGGCAGGCGGCAGCCGCGCCCCCGCCCCCGCCTACACCCACGTGCGAGCGCAATGCTGGCGGCGTCCCTCAGCCCGGGCCTTCGCTCACGGCCTTCCCCGCCTCCGCTCAGAGGATCCCAGTCGTCTTCCTCCGCTTCCCTGCCCGTCCGCACCACCGGCCCCCTGCTGCTCTCCGCGACCGCCGAGGGAACCGGCGCGCCCGCCGGCCAGGGAGAGGATTCGGCTGCGCCGGTCGACGATGCGCGTCTCCCACAGGTTTGTTTCCTGGGCGCTGCTAGCCTCCAGGCTTCTGGACCGCGCGGCTCGGCTGCTGCTCGATGAAATGCCGACTTTGAGGGTGGGTCGATTGAGGAAGCTCGCTCTGTGTCTCCTGCAGTTCGCTGCGGACTGGGAAGCCGCGCGCGGGGTAAGGATCAGGGGAGGATCTTCAAGCTGCCGGTGCTAAGGGCCAACAGCGGTGGGCTCATCGTCAGGTTCAACTCCCTGCAGGGGTTCGTGCCCAACCCTCTCCTCAGCCCTGCGCACTGGTGTAAAGGTATTACTGCCTTTTCTTGTCTCTTCCCTGTACAGCTTCCTGTGAGCATCTTTTGGTTGCCAGTAAATGCGAGGTAGTGTTTGATTTTATAGCTAAGCTTGCAGACCCCAAAAAAGGCCCATCCAAGATATTACCAAAGACCTAGTAGGAACGTCCATTTCTGTCAAGGTAACCAATTTACTTTGCCTTCTCCATTGCAACTTCTGGTTCTGTTGTGCACCTGTCTTAGCCATTTTCTTTGTGACGTAAGGATGTGCTGAAACTTCCCTTCATATGTGCTGTATATTTCTGAATTCTGTATACATACTTCCTGCATCATAAACAAAACATGTTTCTCCCTGACAAAATTACTCTGAGGATTGAATGGAATGAGAAGATTCTAGGGTTTTGTTGCTGTAGTTTTATTAAGAAGCTCAATCTAATCACTCTAGGTGGCTGAAGCGAATGAGGAGGAAAGGAAACTTGTCTTCTCTGAGAAGGATGCTAGTTGGTCAACCTACTCTTCCCTAATAAAGATTGGCGACATCTATGATGGAATTGTGGGCTCAGTGTTCCCCTATGGCGCATTTGTTCACCTGCGGTTTCCTGATGGTACTCATTGGCTAGTGGCAGCACATTTTCTTGGCTATCTATTCATTGTGAAGTACAGCGTACTGTAGTTTCTGACAACAGCTACACTCCACAGGACTACATCATCTTACTGGTCTTGTACACATCTCCGAGGTGTCTTGGGATCTTGTCCAAGACGTCCAGGATTTCCTAAACGAAGGGGGACGCTGTCAAGGTCATAGTTGTAAACATTGATACGTGAGTACTTTCTTGGACCTTACTGAGCTCTGTGCATAATTGTTAATACACGTATTAATTCTTGAACTCTTGATGAAGTAATTCTCATGTCATACGTTATCATGTAAATAGATATGGTATCAAACTTCAGCGCAAAATGCTGAGTGTGTGTATCATGGAAGCTGTCACTTGTAAGTAGAGTAAGTTTTTATGGTCTGTAGTGGTAACTTGGTGTATATAGGGCTAATCATGTATGGAAGTTGTCACTTGTCAGTAGAGTAAGTTGTTATGGTATGTAGTGGTAACTTGGGTGTATATAGGGCTAAAGGGTGTGATGACTAAGGAGATTTTTCATGCCAATGTCTGCCTTATCAAATATACAAGCATTCACTTATGCAGCATGTGCAATTCATAGGGAGGGGGAAGGGAGAGGGAGGGGGTCTTAAATTATTTAGTAATCTGTTTTAGCAATGCATCATTTTTCCTTCAAGTTGAGGAAACGTTTATTTTTCTTATTAATAGGGGAATAATAAAATATTGGACTGCTTTGTCATGAATGATATTTTTTTTTGAAATAATTGGACATACTTTGGTTTTACAAATAACAGGGCAAAGTCAAGGATAGCTTTATCTATCAAACAACTGGAGGAAGATCCTCTATTGGAGACATTGGACAAAGTCATCCCTTTGGTTAGTTGTTGAATGCAGTTTCTTGACTCTTAGTGTATTTAACTTTGTGGTGGGAAAAAGTGGACTCATCTAGTAATCTTTTTTTCTTCTAGGAAGCTGATCAATCAACTGATCGTATGATGTCCCCTTTAGAAGTTGAACTTCTACCAGGACTTGATGGTATATGTAATGAACTATTGCAAGAGGATGGGTATGGTTTTTGTTTCTTTGATTGATATCTATTTTTTTTTTAAAAATGTTGCATACTACTTCTGTAGTAAGTTATTTACTGCACAATTGTACCACCAAGTCACACAAATGTTCTGTTGAGATATCCATAGTAGAATTGGTTTTGTTATATACTTATATTAACATCCCTATTCTAATTAATTGTTTTATCTTTACAGCATAACAGATGTACAGTTTGGGCGCCAAGCATCGGAGAAACGTGTTGTTTCACAAGATTTGGAGCTTTGGCTTTCCAATGTATGCTTTCAGTCAATGCCAGCCTTTTCATAGTTGCAGCTCACAGGAGATGATGGATGTTATAAACTTTGATTAACTTGTTGGATCTGATTACACAGGCTCCAGCTAAGGATAACAAGTTCACACTTCTTGCACGAGCTGGGAGGCAGGTTAGGTTTCTTCTGATACCACACATGATTTGTTTTATTTTCTGAGGAGTTTCAATATAGTACTGTCTGTCCTTGGCTGGTTCGGTTCCAACTAAATAGAAGTACTATGAATTATAATTCCTTCTTATTACTTGGCAGGTCCAAGAAGTGTATTTGACCACTTCCCTAGATCAGGAAGGCATAAAGAAAGCTGTGCAAAGAGTACTAGGGCGTGTTCCTTGAACCTGACAAGTGTTATGTAGAAACCGAGGTGTGTTTGTCCTCCCCGATTTTGTAACTAAAGCATTACAAGGAAACATTTGCCACTTTCAGTCTGTCACAACATCCGGCTAAAATTTTCTCTGTTGGATACTACACCAGCCAAAATCTGTAAATATTTTCAGTCCTACACGACTAGGTTAGGCACTTTGGGCCATCCCTTCAAACAAAGATGTTGTAGAGCAGTAGTCCTCCGTACATGGCTCTGTGTATTTGTTGGGGTCTGCCTTTTGATGCCCTGTGCACTTTGTCATACTGTGACTTCAGTTCACTGCTTGTACTTGTCTGAACTCCTGACTGAGGCAATTTGTTTATATGAGTATATATGCAAGTTTTATGTAAGTGCTAACGCTTGCAATTTTTTTCTTCCCCTTCGCAGTATCTGTTGATTTTCTAGCTATACCTTGATAATTATTTCTTTGCATAGGAGTATATAGTTATGCTGCTTCATTCAGCAGGTTTTTCTTTTCAGCATGCACCTCAAAAGAATGTTTAGGATTCTATAAGAATGTCAACTAGTTCTGTAAGCTTGAATCCATGTCCCCTTATCCAAATCGGTCCTTTTCCATGGAACAATTTCTCCACTGGTTTACAAATATATGTGAACACTAAACTCTGAGTATGCACTGACGCAATAATTTGACCGTGCTTGTCTTGAGAATGACACAGGCGATAAGAACCGAGGAGTGTGTTCTTTTTTACCAAGAGAAAGTGAGTGTTGAGAATACTGCTTCCTATGTGTATACATCCTTTCGTTACGATAAATAGATCTGTGAGATATTATCCAACAAAAAAAAAAAAACTTTAAATATAGGGTATACAGGAAAACTCTCATCAAGTTGGCCTGGCCCCTAGCTGAAATGACCGGAACAGCCGACTCCGTCTGACTGGTACACGTCGATCGATATTATCCCAACGTGGCACCTTGCAACTTGTAAAAAACCCTTCATATATTATCACGCGTCGAACCTAGAATTAGAACGAGAAAGGCGAGGCAACTATGCATGGATGTTGACGAACCGGCCCGTGCATCTGCATTGGCGTCACGCATCAGTGGCATACATGTCGGCATGCTCCATGGGTCTCGCCGGCCGGTCGTCACCTTGCGTGAGCACATGGATCACCAATAATGACCTTCAATTCCCTCGTCGTCGTCCAGCTCCATCCATGTATCGATGCTCCCAAGTATGCCCAAACAAGACACAACAGCTAGCGCTGATGACCGCGAGGAGCAAGCATCAACAAGACCGGCCGGGCGTGCGTATCTTGGGGCGCCGCCGCCGGCAGATCGCGCTCGCGTCGCGCACATCGACACGACGCCGACGACACAAACAAGAGAGCTGCCAGCCAGCCAGCCTTCCCAGCTGGTTACCTGGCCAGAAGCTGACAAACACAAGAGCAATATATCTACACGGCCACGCACCCTCCAGCCACCCTCCTCTTCTTCGCTCCTTATTTCCTTGTGCTCTTCGATCCTCTTGTCCCATAATCTCTTCGTTCCCTTGTGCTTCGCTTCGTTTGGTTCGGACGTTCGGTTTGCTATTTGTTCGATCGTGTGCATATGGTGCCATCCATTGGCGACGACGGCGTGCATGAGCCGTCCTGCGCCACGGTGCCGTTAGGCAAGTCGGTACGGCGCGCGCTCCGGACCGCCATCGGCATGCCCAAGAAGAAGAAGAAGCCACAGCCGCCGCAACCCTGCAGCAAAAAGCCGCAGCGTCAGCGTGTCCATGGAGCTGAGCAGCTCGTCGTCGGTGGCGGCGAGGAAAGAGGCGGTGGTGCGTGTGGTGCTGCGTGGCGGGGTGGTGGAGGTGTACCCGACCGTGGTGCTGGCGTGCACCGTCATCCGGAACCACCCGCCGGGGCTCTGTCTCGCGCACCCGGACGTGTTCCGCAACCCGCACGGCGCCGTCGTTCGCCCGCTCGAGCCGCTCTTCCCTGGCCAGAAGTTCCTGCTGCTCCCAGAGAGCACCGTCGTCAGGCTCAAGCAGAAGATCCCCGAGAGCTCTATCGGCGCACTGGACGACGACGAGTACGACGACGAGGAGGAGGAGGAAGTGACGTCCTCGGAGGGCGGCGGCGGCGTGGTGTCGTCGGAAGACGAGGCCGCGACGGCAGACGGTACTGCCTCCATGCTGGTGTGCAGCGCCAGGGACTACTTCGAGGCCAACGACCGGTGGTCGGAGTACCGGTTCAAGAAGCTCGTGGAACAGGGGCTCGCCGTGGCGCCGAGCAAAGACGACGACGCGGAGCCGGCGGCTGAGAGGAAGCAGGAGAAGACAAGGAAGAAGGCGAAGAGGAATAAGGTGGGGAGGCGGCGGAGAGACCAACGTAGTAGCCTGCTGCCTCAGCTGCCGATGGGGCTCAGGGGGTTCGCGGCGGCGAGGAGGACGTGGGAGCCCAGCCTGCCGTCGGTGGAGGAGGAGGAGGCCACCGTCTCTCCTCGCTCGCCATCCTCCGTCGGAGCCGGAGGAGACCACAAGATGATGTGCAATCAGTGAGTGAACTGGTGCCGTTGCAGTGTACTTGCACATCGTCGTCGTCGTCGTGTCCTCACGGCGGTCGGGCAGTTCAAAGCGGCCGTGTCCGATCAGTAGCTGCGTGCATGCAGAGTGCTCAGGTCCGATCCGTGCATGTGTACATTTTTCTTTTGACAAACATGTGTATAGTTTTCTTGTTGGCAGCTGTCATGTTTTCTGTACTCTGACCTTGCTTTGATCGACCCTTTGGTGTTGTCGCGGTGGCGGCTGGGGTTGGCAATGTGTTCATAGTTCATACCCAGGGTGTGTTTTTTTAATGAATCGCGAGCTTTACAAATCGAGAATAGTTAACATCATTTGATAATAACACATTAATTATATAATAATATAAGAACTAGGAAGGTCATCCTCCTTACATACATTTTTCCTTTGCAAGCATCGCTAGCTCCTCTAGTTAATTCACGTGCCACCTGATTTGCTTCTTGCTTGTATGCTCGATGAATATCTCTTGAAATCGTTCCAAAACGATGTTTGCATTCACCGTATATATTGTGGCAACTGAATCTCCATCCAGTCGAACTAAACAACCAGACGGTTTCCTCCTATCTCGTGAGCTAACATCAAACCTTCCTTTAGAAGAACATATGCTTCCAATGTCACTACCACTATATCTCCAGAACCATCTCTGATTATTGCACCTGTGCTTCCACACCCCTTATCATCATCAGATGGAAGCATCAATATTTACAAAGAAATCCTTCCGTAGTTTTCCTCCATTCTAGATGTATCTTTATTCCTTATTTTGGTACCAACTTATAATTAGAAACAATTGATAGCTGTAATGTTGATGGGTGCTGGATGTTATCTCCATGCCCAAGTTTTTTTTTTTTTTGACAAAGTCTCAATGCCCAAGTTGACTTCATTCCACCAAAGAAACCAACCTCTAGTCAATATAAAGAGTTCAGCAAATCCTATCTGCAGCCGTGTTACAAGTTACAACACGCCCATGACGACCACTTGTTATCCGCTACGCTAATAACCATAAACCTAATCAATGTCTAAGAGAACCATATGACCTAATAAATCCCTACTCCCTCTATCCCAAATTGTAAGTCATCCAAAAACTTAAAAGTCATGACATATCAAGTTTAATCAAATTTATATAATAAAATAATAATATTTATGTCAGCTAAGTATTATTGGATTTTTTGTTGATTATATATTTTCATATTATACCTAATTGATATTACAAAGTCTTTATAATTTTCTTTATAAATTTAGTCCAATTTAAGATGTTTTTGCTTTTGGAATGACTCGCGAAATGGAGGGAGTACGAGTACTTCACAAGTCAAGTCACAACACCTGCTGCTAAACTCTTACTCCCAAAAAAAAAAAAAAAAAAAAAAAACTGCTGCTACACTCCCGCGCAACTGCTGTTACAGTTGCGCGGGATCGTAAAAGTGTAAAGTTCTGTTTCTCAACAAAAAAAAAAAAAAGTGTAAAGTTCTAGTTTCATTTTTTAAATAGTTTCGAATCTTTTTATTTTTTTTGAAACGATTTTATTTTATAAAAATATCATCCCATTCGTTTCCTCCCACCCGGATCTCACGCATTGTTGTCGGCGGCGGCTCCTCCTCCTTCCCAGCTGGCGGTCGCGGCGACTCCTCGTTCCCCACCGGCAGCCGCGGCTCCTCCTCTCCACGAGCAGCGTCGCGGCTGCCGTCGCCTCGCCGGCGACACGGCCATACGCGTGGCCCCCGGCTGCAGCGCGGCCAGATGCGCGGGCACGGCGGCCCGGGTGGCCTGACCCGTGGAAGGTGCCCGGGTCACTGGCGGCGACGCATGACTCCACCATCCCAGCAGCGGCGCTCTCTTTCACGGCACTGGTGGCGATGCCCTCGTCTACCCACGGCACCGGCGACATTATCCTCCTCCAAGGTACGATCTACTGTGATCTACTGTAATTAATATGTTACGGTTGCACAGGTTTTTTTTTTCGAGCAGGCATCTTGCCTGTATACTGTATACGGTTGCACAGGTTGTGAGGTACTAGAGATTTTACTATCGTGAGATTATTATGCACACAATCATCATTGTTAAGAAAACCTTAGTAGGAAAACTCACCAAACAAGAAATAGTACAACCTTCGGGACAAATCATGATCATCTAAGTAGATCATACCATTATCGATTTTCTTAGATCCTCAACTTGAGAAACATGAGGAAAACGGTCCCATCCCAACGACCCTTGCAAAAACTATTTTGTGTAAGCTAGCTAAAACACTCTCTTCTCTATAGCAAGTGTATGCACATATAGACTCTCTCAACAAACAAACTGCATGGGTCGTTTTGTGATATTAGCCCCTTTTTACTTCTGGAAAGGTGAGGTAAGAATATGGAACAATAATCAACAAAAAACCATTTTTATTTCTATAAGAAAGAAGATGCAATCTCACATGTGCTGCATACAATACAAACAAGCAAACACACAAGCGTAATCATTTATTGAATCATCCATGTTTAGTCTTACAATAAGCACACCAAAGCAACAATCGTGAGAGCAAGCTTAAACAATCTGGCAATGGATCACAAGCCACAGCAGCACACCACACAACAAGTCCACACCACACACGGCGAGAGCACAGCAGGAAGCAGCAGCAGCCAGCCTATGTCTCGCCCTTATTTGTTTCTCTACTGCTCAGAAGAGTAGAGTAGGGGTCCATCTGTATCACACTCACCATCATACATCTCAGACAATAAGATGTCACGATTCTATGACAACACTCACTGACAAACAAAAAAAGCAATCCAATGCAACACAATGCTGGTTGATCTAGACAAGATGCAGGCCATAATGACACAATCATATATAGGCATGCATCCGTACTCCCAAAGATCAACTGACCAAAAGCAGGGGAGGAATGGCAGCAGGGGTGACCAGAGCAGAGTAGTATCACGGTCTGTGTAGAGAAGAGAGACGACGCAGGCAGGATCAAGCAGAGTAGTAGTCCTTGCTTACATTACCTAGCTGCAGGAAAGGAAAGCAAAGATGAGAAGATAGGTACATTTTATTCATTGTATGTTCATTTATTTACACAGCAGAAATGCATACTAGAAGCTAAAGTGACGGCGGTTAATTAATATACATACCTCATATGAGCACGGAGCCCCTGAGCAAGGTCTTCTTGTAATGACGTGGGTGGGTCGGCTCATAACAGGAACGGTGGTCGTGCCCTTCCCACTCCAGCTGGTCCCACCATTCTTTCTCGCAGTCGCAGTGCACCTTGGGTTGGTGGTCATACTCGTCCAAGCCCCCATGCATGAGCCCGTGCCTGTACCTGAGAAATGGTAGGCACCTAAGACTCCAGCAGCCCCTGACTTTGACTGTCTCCAGACGGGGCGCATACACATCCCAAGGCCCGCAGATGCCGTCTAGCATGGGAAGCTCATGTAGGTGGATGTGCTTTAGGCTGTTGAATGTCACCGAAATCGCCATCTTCTGGGGTCTATCCGTATACAAGGAGAAGACCTCCGTGAGAGCACCACACCACACAATCTCTAGAGTTTGCAAGTTGTCGAGCCCACAAGTGTAGTTGTACAGGTCTGATTGTTTGCCATACGCTGATGTGAACTTGGTGGCTAGTACATATATCAGCCTCGGGCATAACTCGAGGTGCAACGATGTCAAATCCTGAAATGACAACCTATCCGCCGGATATGTGTCATAAAAATAAAGTGCATGTGATTCAAGGACCAGTGTCACCCATTCCCATATGGAATGTGCTTTAAGGAGGCGTGACCCCCAGAATGTCTTCAGTTGTTCAAAGTGGATCTCCTCAAATGCTCTTCTCGGATCTGATGCAGGGGGTGTGAATACATGTTCCAGATTGGGGCAACGCTCGACTCGACACCAATTTAGAAGGCCCCATGTTGAAGGCAGTGTAGACCCAGGGTCAGGGCATGGGATGCTAGTGATGGACGAGCTATCATGCACGTGCAGGATCCCAGCAATATCAGAGATAATACCAGGTATAGGTATAGTTATAGTTTCTCTTTCTTCTTCATCCTCTTGCATCGATTTGGTCCTCCTCGCATGGTAGTGGTCTTGTATGTGCATGTAGCAGGTCAAGTCATCCAAGTGAGGAATCCGTGGGCAAGGCCATACTGTGTGCCAGTGTTGGTGCATCACCATCCCCTTCTTCGCTTCCCCCCTGCAGAAACTCATGGTCTGTAAAAGTGGCTGCAACATCTTCATATATCCAACCATGTTTAGGATGCTCCACGCCTGCTAGTACATGCCGCTGCTTGATACTGCTACTGGCTGCTTCACTGTCTTTGCCAGAACCAAAAACAACAGCAGGAGAGGAAACCTCAACATGTGCCACTTTGGGATATTTGAAATACTCTATCAAGGGCACAAGTGACCTGAGGAGCCTTGCATCTCTTACCATGATACGCCAATCAAATTCAGAGGGTACCATACCTCCATGGACCACAGATAATGACCCTGTTGATGTTCTCATGGCGGTAGGGGTAGTGTGACCCTCTGTGGACTTTTTCTTCCCTGGGTACCACCAACCATGCAGCTGACTGTGTGGTGTCAATGTGCAGCTTCCACGAGGAACTTGTCCATTTGTCTTTTGGTGGCCACAGGATTGCACAAAAAGCTCCTCACAATAATCCAGGAGGAGCTCATCTATGTTATGGGCTGTCATGGCATGGAGATCTAGTGTTTTGATTACTGTGCCAGACAAGTCTAGGATGTGGAGGTCCTCAAACAATCCGCTCAACAATACATTCCTCAATTTAGCACATCCCATGAAGGACAACTTTTGTATCCCAGCCCACCCATTATCAATAATCATCACAGTCTCAAGTTGGTTGCTGCTGGTACATATCCCAAATAATTTGTTCACACCCTCCCATGAGTCACTGTTTCCAGAAAGGTCAAGAAGCTCCATCTTGCTCATCCCCAAGAACAAGTTATCTTTCGAACAGTTGAGTGCTGACTTGGTGACTCGAAGCTTGCGGATGTTAGGCAGGTGCCCCTGCAGCTGGCATATGTCCCAATCATGGGCTCCCATCACATTTAGCTCCCTTAGCTCGGTCATGATACCAAGCATCTCTTCAGACAAGAGCTTATCACAGCATGTGTAGCGCACATCAAGCACCCATAGCCTATGGAAGCAATGTTGAATGTCATCCTCTTCTGTCCCTGCTCCATCAGTTGTGATCGGGTCCTTGTCCTCTTCTTCTCGAGGGAAACCATCATCTATGCTACTGTGGTCATCTTGGTCTTGGCAGTGGTCGAGCCATAGAAACTTAAGGTTGCGGCAGTAGATGAATGGAGGAGATGAGAAGCTGAATGTGCGGTGTGAGAGCTTCAGCACACGAAGTTTGTTGAAATCTTGGAACATGTCTGAATTGGGGATGGCTCCTGCCGGGATCGCCAGAAATCCGTAGGGTGCAGTGTTGTTTGGCATCGTGCACATTCCATACGGTACCAGATGAGAGGGAAAATATTTATAGTCAGATTGATATTGGTAGTAGTCCACATCTAATCGCATCTCACGCTGCAGAGCACCAGCTGCTCTCCATAATCCTTCATCATCACCTTCGGTGCGGACATCATTTCCTTCTCCTTGCAGCTGTATGATGCCATCACATATCCAGTAGTTGCAGGCATGGGTGGCCAGATCATAGTCCATGAACAAGTTATGGCCCATGCAGCATAGCTTCAGCATGTGCAAGAAAAAGTGCTCGCCGACTTGTTCTGGCCCATTGCTAGTATTGATCATGATCTCACTTTGTCCAATGACTTCTGCAGCCTCCTGGTGTGCAAGGACAGTGTAGAGCTCATATGGCTCTCTCCCCCAAAGCTGTGGCGGGCCGAGAGAAAAACATCAGTCTTGGATGCCCCTGCTGTGCTCTTCGTGGCCCTGACAACTTTGTTCCTGGGGTAGAGCCGAACCCTCCTTGGAAGGTCCACAGCACCTTGTTGTCTAAGTATTGGGACAGAGGGAAGCCGAAGCTGGCTAGATCAATCTCCTCATTGCTTCCGTTGTGGAAAATCACCAAGAACCTGCGGTTCAGGTCCTGTATGCGCCGATGCATCACCCTGAGAACTTGTGGTATCTCGAGGCGGGATTCCAGGCTGACCCCATTGAACTCGTCCTCCTCATCTTGCTTGTCCAACACCATCAGGTCCGTATCAGGGAGCTCGAGCTGCTCCGCGATAGCCCGCTGAAGCATTCTCCTGCCCTCCCACTTGGAGAAGTCGATATGGATGATCTGATCAAACTGGAGTCCGGCTGGGGCCTCTGAAGGCACGACCAGGCGCTGGGACACCTCTCGGAGGACGGTGGATGCCCCAGCCCATCCCAGCCATCGAAGTAGATGACACTGTTCTTTCTGCTGCTAATGCTTCGGGCACTGGGTGGGTCTGCCCTGAGCTCATCAAGAATTCTATCAACTGCCGCGTCGATGCTGTCCGCTTTGATGATAACCTGCACGCACATGACATCAGTCCACTTCCACACAGGAGGCACGTGAATAAGTGATAGATCGGTCATGCATTCTTTAATTAATTGGTCAGCTACTCTACTCTAATCATGTACTCCCTCCGTTTCAAATTGTAGTTTACTTTGGGTTTTCTAGATTCATTTCTTTTACTATGTATCTAGACATAGTATATAACTAGGTGCATGCTTAAGAAAATCAATATCTAGAGAAAAAAAGTGAACTATAATTTCGAACAGAGGGAGTATTCATGTAAAGTAATAATTTCCATATGCATGCATTATTCAGATGCAAAACTACTGTTGTAGATAAAAACCAATTACCTCGGTGTGCATGATGGACGGGATTGGATTGGATTAACCAGCAGCAGACTGGCAGATAGCTCAGGTCAGGTCCACTTGTCAGCTGTATATCTTGATAGATCTTGAGTAGTGATACTGCAAACAAATTCATTCATCTCATTTGTATGCAGTGAAGAAGAGCCATGCAGTGATAATCTCGCCAGGCTGCAGCAGATGTGGGTTCCATTCCGATTACAAATCTAACCCATTGATTAAACTCTTGCCTGGACAGATCAACACACAAACATGAGACAAGGTCTTTTTTTTTTAGATCGAGACACATGTAACTAGTCAAAAATAATTAGCTAGCAAGTCATTATTCTGCAAGTACCATCACATGCATGTAAGCATATAAAATTTGCGCTATCTAGTTCGGGTAGCTACTAAATAAAATTGGCCTTTTGGACCTGATTCCGCTGCCTGGCATCTTGCTAGATTTGTATAGATTTTTGGTCCCTTTTAATAAAATGTTTGCAGTGGGGGCCTCCCCTGCTGTTTTTAATGTTCAAAAAAGGGGGAAAAAAACTTGATTCCCGTGCATTCAGAGATGGACATTTGCATGTAGTGACATACCTTAGTTTGATCCGGTTGATCAGATTGTTGGCAGGGTCCACTGGTCCAGTACGTAGGAAAATTCGCAGATTGAATGAATCGGCCTGAGACTGAAACGACAGAGTGATGAATGGGCTTGTCTCTGTTGTATGTGGGTCAGAGATAGAGGTGCGCTGCCAGCCTTGAAAGATGTATGCTTGCGCAGTAAACGGAGCAACCTTTGGTCTCTCTGTCCCTTTTTTAACAAAGACAAATATGTTGTGCATGCAGTGTAGGACTTTATTTTGCGTTCATCCATATATCAGATGATTCTTTGCTTGCATCTTGAGCGTGCAGGATTCCATCATATGATTTTTCCAAAAGGCAAAGGTTTTAAAGAGCAAAAGCATGGCTCCCGTGCTCACTATAACTTGCTAAATTCGTTGTGAACTACAATCCTGTCCGGTGTTTGTCTGCCTCATGCCCTCACAAAGTAGTTTCTGCTTTATTTGGGTGCCACGCAAAGCACCGAGTTTTATAGAAACAAAAAGGCTGAATACATGCATGAGGAGGAAGACAAGTCCACGGAGGCATGGGCCTGGATGCTGAAGGATCAGCTACACTGTTTCCATGGGGGATACAGAGATAACAGGCAGCCAACCTACTACGACTAGGATTATGGCCATGATATAATATGTATTGTCATCAACATCCAATTGCCTATAATTATAGATGTCACCATTTTTTTTGCGGGCACCACTTTTACCCATCCTTCCATTTTATGAAGCTTGTCATGAATAGATTTTGTTTTAAGGGAACAGTACAACAATATCCTAGAATAAGTGTTGTTTGAATTGACTGTATAAGATGCTCATTAGCTAGCTCATCTTGTGGCTAGAAAATTTTGCATCCCATCTGATCGGTTCTTCTATCGATAGTTGTTCTTCATATTTTTCGCGATCGGGCCATTCACCCGTGTTTCATTAAGAGCCGTGTTTCATTAAGAGGAGGAAAACCAAATCCAAATACAAACTAAGCAGGGATGCCGAGAGGATATCAGGCTGCGAAAGAGAAAAACAAAATACAACAACAACACAAAACAAGCAACCTAACTACTGGATGCAACACAAAGGTGATTACAAAATAATCAGATGTGCGACTAGACCTCCAACACGCTCAGGCCGGACCGGCTGCACCGATGCGCCGCTTCTTCTCCCGCAGAAGGAAGACCTCCATTGCCTCCATGTTGACCTCAGCGTTAGGGCCTGTGAGGGCAGCCTGCAGCTCAGCAAAGGAGACCGCATCATCAGTGATCATATTTGTTCTTCATATGACATCTCCTCTCATCAGTCTCCTTCGAAGATTTATTGGGAGCCATCAAAATTCTCCCACATGAATATATGTTAACGATTAATTATTCTCCGGACCACTCCATTTTGCAAATCGCTTCTCTTAACATACGTCAATACAATGTATTGTAGTCAGGCTCGAGTATAGGTCATCTGCCCCAGTCCGGGAAAAAGAAAAACAGCTCTGACTCTACATGAGCATCAGGTGTGCTAGGGGTCATGTTTTCAATCCATAACCCGACCCGACGTGGTCTGGTGGCCACAAACCACAAAATTTAACCCGATGGCATGTCCTGAATTCAAACAAACCTGGCATTTTAGAAATAAAGCATGTCAAGTTTTCAGGTTGCATGAGGAAAGAAATCATGTGCGTAGGAGTGCTTTAGCTGATGCTATCATAGGATACACTTAACTAAATTCCATGCATATGAATTGGGTACCAAATATGATCACTGTTTGATCCATTGCAATCTCGAATCTTCCATAGGTTTTGATGGGGAAAGAAGCACTGGCCTACATGACAGAGCTCTTCAAATCTTAATTTCACAGTTCACATTAAGCTTGATTATAGCTGAGACCACAATTTTATTCTAGAAGAAACTCTAGTAGATGGATTATTAGAGTTTAATGGATGAATTAGAGGTTCCAGCAAATTGACATAGAGTCCGCTCAAAAAAAAGGCAAATTGCCATAGAAATTCAACTTACAGTCAAGTAGGAAATTACACAGGCACTTGCTCGCAGCTGTCCATTGCAACCTGTGGACAGGACCGAACATCCAGGAACTCAAAAAGCCTTGAAGGATTCAATTACTCTACTGACCCTGCAACCACGAGCCAAACACAGCTGCTGATCTTCATAACTCTCAATTTGGACTGAAACCACTCTTTCCCTGTCCATGAAAAGCTAGTGGCGCAGACACAAACTAGACTGACCAGTGACCAAGCATCTGAAGGAAATCTATCAAGCTATATAGAATTGTTGCTACTCCTTGCAGAAAATTTTGTCGCTACTCAAATTAAGTGTTTCAAACCCAAAAGTCTATCTTATACATTGCGGTATTCTCAGCAATATCGCAATACATAGCCTACAGGATAAAAACAAAACATAAAACATAGAAAATACAGTGTCAACCAAGAGATAATGGTCCCGTGCTATCTCAGAGCAAATGACAAAGACAAGGTATCTTGTTAAAATAAGACTACATCAACTCAGAACCTCTTCAACCAATCAATCTTGCAATGCACTGGCAAGTTCTCAGACTTCCTCTTGGTGAGCAGCGGAAAGCCGGAGAATGAAACCCAAGAAGTTATGGCCCATGCAGCATAGCTTCAGCATGTGGATGTGCAAGAGAAGTGCTCGCTGACTTGTGCAGGGCCTGCAGGCCCATTGATCGCTGACTTGTGCAGGCCCATTGCTAGTACTGATCGTGATCTCACTCTCTGCAAAGCTCCTGTGGTGGCTCTCTCCCCACAACTCCGACAACTTTGTTCCTGGGGTGGAGCCGGAACCTGCCTTGGAACGTCCACACCACCTTGTTGTCTAACTCTAAGTATTGGGACAGAGGGAAGCCAAAGCTGGCTAGATCAATCTCCTCATTGCTTCTGTTGTGGAAAATCACCAAGAACCTGCGGTTCAGGTCCTGTATCTTGATGCATCCCCTTGAGAACTTATGGTATCTCAGGGCGGGATGCTGGGCAGACCCCGTTGAACTCGTGTCCTCATCTTGCTTGTCCAACATGTCCATTAGTGGGGCAGGGAGCTCCAGCTGCTCAGCAATAGCCCACTGAAGCCCTCTCCAGCCCTCCCACTTGGAGCAGTCGACGTGGATGATCTGATCAAACTTGAGTCCAGTCGGGGCCTCTGAAGCGCCATGGCCAGGCGCTGGGCCACGGTTCGGAGGACGGTGGATGCCCCCAGCCCGTCCCAGGCATCGAAGTAGATCACATTATTGTTTCTGCTGGTGATGCTTGTAGCAGTGTCGTCTTCCTTGAGCTCATCAAGGATTCGCTCAACTGCTGCGTCGATGCTGTCTGGTTTGATAACCTGCATTCACATGTACATATATCAGTCCACAAGGGAGGAATGTGATAGATCATGCATTGTTTAATTTGGTCAACTAGTCTAATCATGTGCATAATTAATTTCCATATGCATATGCATAGCTCAGATGCCATGATTACTGTTGTAAATAAAAATCAATTACCTTAGTGCGCATGATGGGCAGGATTGGAATGGATTAACCCACAGCAGGCTGGTAAGTAGCTCAGGTCAGCCAACTTGTCAGCAGTATAGATGTTGCCATTAGCTATATAGATCTTGAGAAATGATACTGCAAACACATGCATCAGCCACGCATAATCTGGCCAGGCTGCAGCAGATGTGGGTTCCATTCTGATTACAAATCTAACCCATTGATTAAACTCTTGCCTGGATAGATCAACAGTTCAACACACAAGCATGAGATGAGGTTACTTTTAGATCAAGACACATTAAACTAATAGAAAACAATTAGCTAGCAGGTACATTATTTGCAAGTACCATCACATACATATGCGCATAAAAATTTTGTGCTATCTATTCGGATAGCTACTGAAAAAAAAAGGCTTAATTTCCATTCATTATATTTCTGCACATGCTCCGACCATATATTATGTATACACCTTTGAGATGGACATCTGCATTTGAATTTTGAAGGGATTAGTCATGTAGTGACTGACATACCATAGTTTGATCGACTTGAATTGGATTGTTGGCACGGTCCAATATGTAGAAAAATTCGCAGATTGAATGAATTGGCCTAAATAGACTGGAACAACAGAGTGATGAATGGGCGTGTCTCTGTGGAATTCCGTCTCTGTTGTGTGTCAAGGAGATAGAAGCCCACTACCCTCTGCCTCATGCCCTCACCCATCAAGGTCTTCAACCAGTAGTTTCTCCTATATATTTGGGTGCCACTGCCACGCAAAGCATTGAGTTTTAGTAGGAAAAAAAATCTGAGCATATGCACGAGGAGGAAGACAAGGCCACGGAGGCAGGCAAGCACCTGGACCGGAGGCAGGCAAGCACCTGGACCTGGATGCTGAAAGGATCAGCTTCATTGTTTCCACTGGGGGCATTTTCCTTCAGGCATTTTCACTATCCCGGCGGAAGCGCGGCGCTGTGCGAGCGTGCGGTTGGCGGTGCGCGCGCAGTCGTGGCGGAGAGGCAGCTGCAGCGGGGCGGGGGCGGCGGCGGCGTGCCCTGCTGCTGTGAGCTTCATCGCCCTGTGTGCCTCTCCGGTCGCCCTCTTGTGTTTAGAGCTGCTGCACTTTAAGGGTACTTTGGGTATTCTTCTACTGGACTAGGGTTTACCCTTTCTGTAACAGACCCAGGCGTCCAAAACCCACAGAGCCAGAGCCATTGCCGCCGCCTCGATCGCGATTCCTCGGCGCGGCAATGGCCATGGCCCGGCGCAAGCTCCTATCCTCCTTCCGCCCCTTTTCCCTCCTCCTCCAGCCGCACCTCGCTGACTCCCCCTCGCCGGCGGCTCGGCGGGCGATGTCGGCGGCGTCGGCCCTACGTAATCCGGGACGAGAAGGATGTGGCGCGGTGGCGGGAGTCCATGGCCCGGATGCGGAACATCGGCATCTCCGCGCACATCGACTCCGGGAAGACGACGCTCACAGAGCGGGTCCTCTACTACACTGGCCGCATCCACGAGATCCACGAGGTGCGCGGCCGTGACGGCGTCGGCGCTAAGATGGACTCCATGGACCTTGAGCGTGAAAAGGGGAATTACCATTCAGTCTGCTGCCACCTACTGCACCTGGAAGGATTACCAGGTCCGTTTGTTTTTGTTCAGACTCCTGTATTTAGTTCTGATTGATCCATTTCCCTCTGTTATATACCTCCTCGGATGACTGTGAATTCGTTGTTATTACTATTTGAAAATTATATAGCAGAGGGTGTAGAGGGAGCTTTGGTTGACTCTAGTCTAGCAGTATAAAAAACGAGTGAAGGGGGACAAAGGGGAGGAATATATGAACATCTGATGGCATATTATCCTGTAAGATATGATAATCTCTTCACTTGAGCTTCCAGCTGCCATTAAAGAGAGAAGAATCCAACAATTGTTACCCAGTCTAACCAGTCAGTAATTTCTGTGCACTACATTAAAGTGCTTTTTGATCCACAAGAACTCGAGGCATCATCTGACATAACTCAAATGATTCTTTTGTTTGAAGTCGCATTACATTGTTCTTGTTATGATGATTTGAAAGCTCATGTTATAATTTAAATGCAGATTAATATTATTGATACTCCAGGTCACGTGGATTTCACCATTGAGGTAGAAAGGGCACTCCGTGTTCTTGATGGTGCTATACTTGTGCTATGCAGTGTTGGTGGTGTACAAAGTCAGTCGATCACTGTTGATCGGCAAATGAGGAGATACGATATTCCAAGGGTTGCTTTCATTAACAAGTTGGACCGTATGGGAGCTGATCCATGGAAGGTTCTTAGCCAGGTTAGCAGGATCAGATTGTGCATATTATTGGAAGGATGGAACCATTTTCTCCAGCTGATTATCGCTTTTGTTCTTTCCATGTAAAGGCGCGATCCAAGCTCCGTCACCACAATGCAGCTGTGCAAGTACCCATAGGATTAGAGGAGGAGTTTGAGGGCCTTGTTGACCTTGTAGAAATGAAGGCTTATAAGTTCGAGGGTTCTAGTGGGTGAGTCCTATTCCGACAAGAATTAAATACTCAAGGCTATTTGTTTTTGAAGCCTGAATGATGCATCTCATTTGAATGTGCAGCCAGAATGTAACTGCTTCTGATATTCCATTGAACATGGAAGATTTAGTCAATGAGAAGCGTCGTGAACTTATTGAAGTTGTTTCTGAAGTAGATGATCAACTTGCTGAAGCTTTTCTCAATGATGAGCCAATAACAGCTGATCAGCTTAAGGTTTGTTAAACTGTACCTTCTTAACAAATAAAAAGTGTTTTCTAGTCTACTATGTAATCATTATTTTCTTCTTTTCATTATTGCTCCTATGTAATTTGCACAGTTTTTCTTGACCATATAAGGAAAATTCATTTGAAAAATGACTCTGCTTATCTCTACATATTTTGAATATGATTTAAATACCAGACACTTAGTTTCGTATGTTAAATGCACTAAATGTATTGTGGTGGAAGATGATTATTTGAATGTTTCAGTGTTCAAACTAAAAACTAGCTAGCTAAACCATTCCTTTTTTTCTTCAGTTTCAGACCTGTTATTAGAGTATGATGTTTTTCCCCAAATTTCTTGTCATAAGTCCATGATCATAATTCTACATTTTATTATTACAACAAACCAAGTGAGTAATGATTATATAAATGTTTACAGTAATTGTGTAAAAATCTTACTTTATACAATTTTCTGGTAGATATAAAATTGACTATTGAAAGGATGTGATGGCCATGGTTCTGATTAGCTGGGAATATAAACTTACACATTTCAAAGTCCTTTGTTACATGACAATCTTTTTTTTTACACAATTGGAAATACTGCAAATCTGTTGGCCTCTCATTGGTTTGGTGTATGAACAACGCGTTTTTTTTTTTACGAAGTTAGTAGGGAAACCCCAACCTTTTTTTTTTTTTTTTTGACCTGTTTTATTCGCTCCCACAGGAGTTGAACCCAGGTCTGCTGGATGCTATAGTACTCAAATGCTCTAACCACTAGACTAAGTCTTGGGTCCTATGATCTGGCAAACATATGTTACATATTCATGAGATGCAAGTGGCATTCAGAAATTGTAATCAATTGGTTTGTTCATACTGTGCTGCTGGTGTTCGTTTTGGTAATTGAGTTCACAACATGCCTTGTTAACTTATTTGTGACATGTTATCTTGCCTACTTATTGACATAGTTTGTAGTTATAATTTATATTTCATTGCATCATTCCTGTTTTTTTTTTGTTATATCAGGTTTCAGGAAATGTGTGATAACTGATAAATTGGTGACATGTTAGTTCCTAACTATTTCTAAATTTTTGTCATGCTGCTTGATGTTATATTTGTCAGGCGGCTATTCAAGAGCTACGGTGGCACAGAAGTTCATACCAGTATACATGGGAAGTGCATTCAAAAATAAGGTTTGCGTCTGCAATTATTTGTTCATTCCCTGAAAGTTCTTTATTTTTTGTTTGTTTTGCAAATGGTTCTAGAAGATCATTATCACCTTGGTGATTACAAAAATGATTGCTAAATCTGGATTCCTAAATTATTGTAAACATGAATCATGCTCTAGAATCTAAGAGTACTGATTAATTTCTTGGCTGTTGCTAAGTTGTAAATTTAAGACAGACAGCAGTGACTGAATGTGTTCATAAATCATAATGCTTTTGTAACAATTGATGTAGCTTTCTTCTTTGTTTTAGAACAGTTCATTTGAAATTTTGTTGTGTGGAAATTCATGCAACCCATGTCCACATAAAAATTTGATTTTACGTTGTGTGCCTTTTATTTTAACAAAGTATTTCCTGTATGGAATTATGTTGTTACCAAAACCTTTTAAGTATGAATATGAAATTGTTACCAATGGCAATTGCGAACTGTTAAAACGAACAATTGTATATCTCAAGTTCTCGCAATTTATGATTATTTTAGTCTCAGAATCAAGCGCAATACAACAACAACATAGCCTTTTGTCCCAAGCTAGTTGGGGTAGGCTAGAATCAAGCACAAACTATATGAATGGCAAACATGAAAGAGACTAGTATTTAGGAGCTAAGCATTTGAATGGCATGTTGGGTTTTGAAACAGGTTTTTGTTGAAGCCCAATAGTTGTATGCTGGATTGCTGTGAATTAACATTGTGTTCATGCAAGCCAATTTTTTATGCCATTCAAGGTTGACTTGTTGATGTTTTTGGACTGTTTTAATTGAAGAGTGGTTGCCAATAACTGTGGGCATTTGTTGATTATCGAACTGTGGTTAAGATAAGGCCTTGAGGTTTTCTCTTGGATGATAACTTTTATACAAGCAGCTGTGATGTAGCTGCTATGCGTTACTTCTAACAGTGAAATGATTCACGAGATGAATGCTTGGTGTTTTGGGGTTTACACTCTCTTTTGAATGGTTTTATTTATAGGGTGTTCAACCGCTACTTGATGGCGTGCTGGATTATCTACCATGCCCGTTGGAGGTTGAAAACTATGCCCTTGATCAAAACAAATCCGAAGAGAAGGTACCAAGGGATTTCAAATTTTGTTATAACTACAATAACTATAAAAAAAATTCATATCACTTAATCTTACTAGTGGAGAAGACTAAGTGGTAAAGTATGTAATGGGTAGAAGGTTAGGAAGCTCGTTTATTATAGTGGAGCATTTCAACTCCCTATCACTCTGTTATATTTGGTGATGAACTTTGTATTTGAATTCAGGTATTATTGGCTGGAACTCCAGCTGAGCCACTTGTAGCATTAGCATTTAAGCTAGAGGAAGGTCGTTTTTGGTCAGTTGACGTATCTAAGGTGATTCTTGCTCTTCTAATTACTGATCTATTGTATTCTTACTTATTTAGCTATAGAGCAGAAGATTACTCCGATATTTTATCCTTAAACTAATCACTTATGATTTTTCATGGCAGAATCTATGATGGCGTTATCCGAAAGGGTGACTTCATATACAATGTCAATACAGGGAAGAAAAATCAAAGTGAGGCTTAATTCCAACTTCCAAGTCCCAGCAAGGAATTGAGCCATTGCCAGTTGCCTACCCCTATCCATTAGAGTGGCTGTTTTTACGCTGGTTAAGCAACCTAACGCAACCCTCCTGGGGCTTGGGACTGGCTATGTTGAGACGACTCAAGAAAGTCTTCCAGTCAACATAGGCTGGAGTTGTGTTGCCCCCCCTCAGTCCCAAAAAAGATTTCACTTGGAATTTAAGACAATTTAGAGCTCTAAGGACATTTACCCTTATTCCCTGATTAGTGTAGTGATGCCATTGTGTTTGCTGAGCTAATTAAGGGAAATCAACAGCCTTCTCCTTATGAGGATTTGTGACTCATGACATGCATGTGGTCTGGTTTCTCAGCTTTACATGTGTAACATGCTTTTAGATGTGAGATGAGGGGATGCAATTAATGATGATAGCCCACTGGTTGTCCTCAAGCTATAATGACATGTTCTATGGGACATATTTTGAATCCTAAAGTGACATGTCTTTTTTTTGGGACGGAGGGAGTGTTATTCTTTGACAAGAGACATTCAAGGCTTTTGGAGTAGAATATACCAATGTTTTCAATTTGATGCACCAGAAGGGGCTTTGGAAAGGACTTGTTTCAAATTGTGGGCTTGGAAGAGCTTCGAAATTCTACACTATAATTAAATATACATTATTAACACAACAACTGCTATTTCAATGGTTATTGAGTCGAAATGGCATCAATTCATGATATATATTGGTCATACACTTCTTGTTTAGGCAAACTAAAATAGGTTATTTGAATACAGTTGCAAAAATGTCTCCTCATTTTCCCTTCTATTTTTAAAATTTAAAATATTTGGAAGCCATTTACTTTAAACCATGTACAGCTACGTTTCTCTTGAACATATACATTCTTATTAAGGAAAGTGTAAAGGTATTGTTTATTTTAGAGAATTTATAACTGAATGTAGTGTTTGGCAGCTCAAGGTTATAATTAAATGTCTAGTTTGTAAATTTGCTATTACTTAATGTTTTTTTTCTGCTTAAGCTCCAATCTGGCACTTGAAGTTAGATGTTTTTTTTAATATAACATTGATTTTTTTTAGGTTCCTCGCTTGGTAAGGATGCACTCTAATGAGATGGAGGTAAGTTGCACTAGACTTAGTTTTCACTTCAAATAGTATTGATTCAATCAGATGAAGATCAATGATTTCTGGTGTTAATGTTTATATTGTTTTGTTTGATTTAGGATATTCAAGAAGCATATGCTGGCCAAATTGTTGCTGTTTTTGGTGTTGATTGTGCTTCAGGTAACCAGACAGACAAAATCTTACCTTTTTTTTTTATATATAGTTCTATTTACTTAATTTATTCTGCATCTGACTTTCCACTTTTTTTGTCAATAGGCGATACATTTACGGATGGAACGGTGAAATATACTATGACTTCAATGAATGTCCCTGAACCTGTGATGTCCTTGGCAGTTTCACCTATATCTAAAGACTCTGGAGGACAAGTATATCATATTTTTTTCACCAGAAGAGTATTACTGCTGTATGTAGTTTGTTATCCTAATGTCCTAAGTGAAATATACGTTTGACTTTCAGTTTTCAAAAGCTCTGAATCGCTTCCAAAAGGAGGATCCTACTTTCCGTGTGGGTTTGGATCCTGAGAGTGGCCAGGTTTGTTACATCATCCATTTCAATTTTAATTTGTATTTTTGTGAAGTTCTTAATACATAAAATTTGCTAGTAGACAATTATTTCAGGGATGGGTGAGCTGCATCTGGATATATATGTTGAACGTATTAAGAGAGAGTACAAGGTATGGAAACATTTATTTCAGAGGCATACTTTGTCCTCTTGACTATTTGGATGGAAAAACTTGTATATATTGATGGGTGTTTGATTACTAACCTTGAAGTTTGCTACTCAAATCTTTATTACTAGAATGATCGAAGATATCCTTGTTACGGACTTCTAGTCGTTTGTCTAAAAAATGATCATTTTACCCTTGATTGACCCTTTAAAGAAGAGGAAGTTAACCCTGAATTTACAACTTTAGGATCAGTTTGTTAAGTCTTCTATTTTATGGAGATTGCAGCTGGTTGTCATAGTCATCTTTAAGGTTCCCAGCTGAGAGGAAACTTGATCAAATCCTAGAAACCCCATAATAAACCTGACTTGTTCACAATTTGACATTTGTTGGTGCTTCTCCAAATTCTGCTATACTTGTATGACTGTAAATTCCTTTTAAGTGTATTACATTCCTGTTATGAATGTTGGAATTTTGAGACTTAAATAGGTGGACGCAAAGGTAGGGAAACCTCGTGTTAACTTCAGGGAAACAATCACCCAGCGTGCTGAATTTGATTATTTGCACAAAAAAAGCAATCTGGCGGGGCAAGGTCAGTATGGACGAGTTTGTGGGTGAGTTCATACATTACTCAATTAATTACTCATTAATATTATGCTTGCATCACACGCTTTTTTCTTCAGTTTGCTTCAAAATGGTAATTGCTTTTGGATCTTCTTCGAGCCTTGTTCTCTGTGGCTCTTATTCTCTCACATACAGTAGTTGTCCTGTTATTAGGAACAATTTGTAAACATTCCTTCAGCCCTCTGTCCCTGTTCTCTCCATTTTTCATGGGAAAGTAGATAATAAGGAAGAGAGGAGAGAACATAGAAACATATAATGGATGAAAAGAGACGAGAGAAGCAGCTGAGAACGAAAGAAAAAGTGGGAGCTCCAACTTTGATGGGGAGTTCAAAGGATCATGTTAGGTGGACTGCTGGTCCCAGGCGCGAGAGTCTTTTAGGGTTCTCCCTAACTATGAACAAGAACATGGTGTATGGCTGACTGGCTCTAACAGGCGAGCAGGGTCTAGGACTGCATCAAGTTCATCTTGATCTGACTTAAGCCTCAGTCCGCTATCTGTCTGCTCTTTTTGTTTCTCTCCCTGTTAAGGACCTGTCTGGGACTACTCCGCTCTAGTTTTTCTAGCTTTGCCCTACCAACTCCACCATGGAGCAGTTCCACTCTAGAATTGTAGCTCCACAATATGTACAATGGTTATGTCGTAATCAGTGACATGGTGGGTAATTTTTGTACAACTCCATGAGGTGGTTAGAAATCATGTTTCTGTAGTACCTCTTAAGGAGCTCCACAAAAAAAACGTGCAGTTAGCCCCCAACACCACCTTTCTTCCTGGGGCTGAAAA
This sequence comes from Hyparrhenia diplandra, assembly GCA_015847255.1. Lineage (NCBI taxonomy): Eukaryota > Viridiplantae > Streptophyta > Magnoliopsida > Poales > Poaceae > Hyparrhenia > Hyparrhenia diplandra. The sequence continues at coordinate 35,928 of JADLZK010002882.1, read as the reverse complement.
TCATAGTTTTTGGAGTTGCCCGGTTTGGCTAGCAAAGTTAGGAGCGGAACTGAAAAAGGTGGAGCATTTAGTTCCATGTGTCCCTAAAAACTAACAGTAGGTTCTTTGTTGGTTCCATTTGGCCACAAACCCTCATCATGTGGGCTCTTGGGCGTGTTGGTTATACAATTAGATATTGATGTAGCCAGCAGAGAAGCGACTTACTGGAGCTGCCATGCTGCCTTGATACTTTGATGGTAGAAAAACATAGTACACAAGTTACCTGACTTGTTTTCTATGGCCACTGGTCATTGGAAAACATAATGTTTTCGACATGCTTCTGGATGTTTGCCTTGAAATGCGCACTGCCATGATGTTTTATTGGATATATCAAATAATATTCCAACAGAAAGCAGTAGTCAAAGAAAGGAACAGTGCTGTTTTTGTAATTAACTAATTATAGGAAACAATCTGAAAGTATATAATGAACTAATTGTAATACACATCCTTACTCCTTTCCTGTTTATTTTATTTTGTGTGAAAAGGTATTATAGAAGTGTTGGAGAATTGGTAATTTATCTAGGTTTATAATGATGTAGATACATAATATGTTGGTGTTTGTATGCTCATAGGGCAAGCTATACCTTTCTCCCTGAGTGATTTCATTATTTTTGTCCAAATAAATATGTTGCATTTATTTTTCAGTTTATTTGGTATTGTTATGAGAAATTAACAAACAACAATATGCAGGTATATTGAGCCTCTTCCATCAGGTTCTGATGGTAAATTCGAATTTGATAACATGATTATTGGACAAGCAATTCCTTCAAACTTTATACCGGCAATAGAGAAGGGTTTTAGGGAAGCTTGCAATTCGTGAGTCCATGCATTCCTTAGTTTTTAAATTATTTTCTCTTTTCACTCAAGTCACAGATAACATTTATTTTCATGTATATACTGTAGGGGTTCATTGATTGGTCATCCTGTTGAAAATTTAAGAATTGTACTGACTGATGGGGCTTCACATCAGGTGGATTCCAGTGAACTTGCTTTTAAGCTAGCGGCTATCTATGCTTTTCGGCAGGTGAGCTATATTTTGGAGATGGGCAACACTGTTTCTAACAAACTCTGGTTGTAGCATGAATATCAAGTGTTCTACAATTTTTTTTTTTTTTTCAGTGTTACACTGCTGCCAAACCTGTAATATTAGAACCTGTGATGAAAGTAGAACTCAAATTTCCAACGGAGTTCCAGGGCACAGTAACTGGTGATATGAACAAGTAAGTGATTATTCCCACTTCCCACAAGCTATGCTTCTACTGTAAATTATGGCTGGAAGCCCGGAACATCATTTCATGCATAGTAGTATTCCTTTTCTTCTCAAGAAATGCAGATATTTTTCTGCAGTTTACTTCGGGATAATTTACTTCTTTACCACTAAATAAATCACACTTCACTGCCATTGACTGTTATGGTAACAAGTTGGTAATTTACTTCTTTACCACTAAATAAATTTCCCACTTCATTTTTTTTTTTTTTCTAACAGGAGAAAAGGGATCATTGTTGGAAATGAGCAGGAAGGTGACGACACCATTGTAGTTTGCCATGTATGTAAATGCCTGGTTTCTTCCTGACTTCCAGTTTCACATTTCCTTCATTGAGAAATAGATGTTTTTTCTTGCATTTCATCATATCTCTATTGAATAGCACAGAATAATAGTTTTCTACCTTTCTTGCAAATAATGTCTTGTACTTAGTCTGTTTCTTGACTTTTTTTCTCGAACACACAGCTGTTGAGAAGTTTCCGCTGTCCACTAATGAGCTTAAGACTTTTGGATCCTTGAATTATTGAATTTTATTTTGGATCAAACTCATGTTTGCTGTCATAACTTTATTATTGCTTACACCTTTTTAGGCTTTCAAACGGTACCTCCTCTGATTCAATATCATGTTGCTTTAGGATCCTGCCACTCAAACTCTTAACTTTGACAATCAATATATATAAGAAGTTGTATAGACATTGTAAGATATATGTTAACTAGGCTCATACTTTCATCATGAAACATACTTTACAGCATATTTATTATTATATTTATAAATCGTTGGTCAAACTTCTTACGTAGGCTTTGTGGGCCAGCAACTAGAACATAGAAGCCCATCTCATTGGCAAACAATACTATGGGTGTTCGTTATGATCCTAGGTCCTAGGTGAATGTGTTTATTGTTAAATCTGTCGTTTTGATCTTGGTCAGTACAGTATGCGATGATTAGCCTGGGATTATTATTTTTGTACTTCATAATGTTGGTACCTGTTCCATGCAGACTATTTTTGCAAACTCATATTGTCCTGTTCTTTCAGGTTCCGCTAAACAATATGTTTGGATATGCAACAGCTATTCAATCAGTGACTCAGGTCAATATTCTTTCTCATCAAATTCTAAGCGATGTTTGTTTGTCCTCTAATGTTAAAGATAGTTCAATATTGCTGTTCAATTGGATGGTGTCTACTGAACTCAGCGCACACAATATTTGACAGAAGCAACGTCTAATCTACTGTCGAGTACGATTTGCATGTTTGCTACTCAAGTGGATAATACCAGCCTTTAATTAAAAATAGTATACTAAATGATTGTTGAAAACAATAATCGATGCCTTGTGTGTTTGGTTCAATGAATATAGTATAGCAAGATAGTGTTTATAAATATTGGAGAAGGAATTGTGTGGTTTTCCTATTTATCTGTTTTCGTGCATGTCCTGCAGGGGAAAGGTGAATTTACGATGGAGTACCTGGAGCATAATACTGTATCGCAGGATGTGCAGATGCAATTAGTGAATGCATACAAGGCGACCAAGGGCACAGAGTGATTCTTCTTTTTTGCAGAAGAAGAATAAAATTTTGTTTACATACTTTTAGTAGCATCGAAGTCCTGGTCCTAGGGACATCACAAATAGTAGGTGATAATTCAAACCATCTGGTTTCTTAGTGAAAATACAACTATGCTGCAATAATCGGCATTCCCACAGGAGAATTGTACAAACATTATCTAGCAAATGTCAGAAGCTTAGTTTGTAATGATTACCATGTCTTGGTATGTGAGCATCTTGTGCAATTTCTCCAAAAAAAAAAAAGTATTGGACACTTTGAATCCATATTTCTATTGCTCTACTTTCCCGAAGACTATTTCATCAATTGTATTGTACAATTTTTTTTTTTTTTTTTTTTTACCAAAGGAGCCTGCCTTTATCATATCATATGAATTACGAACGCCATCAGGAGGCTCGAACGATCAAGGTACAAAAGCAATTATAATGTCTTAGCATTTCAATACATGTGCCGCCCGCCGGGCCTAGTGAGCGGCCCAATATCTCAATTCTCATACGGGCTTACTACGGTCAGTCTAATTCATTCCTCCATCCATATAGAAGGAAAGACCGGCCCACTCTAGCCTGACCCGGCCCACACGTCAACCACGGTGCCCACGCGCCCGACGCGCTCCCTCAGACCACAGACCCCCACCACCGGCCCACGTGCGTTTCCGGCACGCGTGAATTGCGTTGCCTTCCGTATCGAAACACTGCTCCCTACCGGAGTAAGTCTAGAGTCCACTCCACTGCTCGCCTTGCGGCGGCTCTCCTCCTACAAAATCCGTCGTCGTTTGCTCTGCGCCTCCCCTCGGCCTCGGTGCCTCTGTGTCGTGTCGTGTCGTGCCCGTCCCGTGCCGCCCCACTTGCAGTTGGACTCGCCACTTGCTCGCTCTCGCTGTGGCCGGTCCGGAATCGGCTGACTTCACCACCGGCGACGTATGGCTGCAGTCGCAGGGATCGAACCGTCGGTTGGCATCGAACGGCTTGACTTTCCACGCTTCCCTTCCATCAGCTAGTCCAGCCCAATGAAGCCCACCAGAGCGCACACATTCCAATTCCTACAAGTCCAGTCCGTCCACAGCTCGAGCCTGGAGCACGCACCGCCGCCGGAGCCTCCGCTCGTCGGCGGAGCCCCCCACCCCCGTCCTGCGCCGGAGTCCCTGCTCATCGGCGGAGCCCCCGCCTGCCGCGCCGGAGCTCCCGCCCCCGTCTTGCGCCGAAGCCCCCGCCCCTCGCCGGAGGACGCACACGCCGCGCCGGAGCCCCGGCCCGAGCCGAAGCCCCTGCCCCATGCGGGCACCACGCCGGTGTCCCTTCCCGCGCAGGTGCCCTGCCCTGTCGGGGCTCACTGCCACGGCGGCCTGGACACTGATGACTGCATTGCAAGGAGGCCTGGATGCTTGCACTGACACTGATGACTGCATTCAGACTTGTCACTTGTGTGTGCTGCAATTTGGCAAGAAAGCAATGTGTGTGTGCCTGTATGTTCCCAGAGTTGTGATTGATGTATGGTTGAGATTGAATGAACTACGCCATTGCCATCCCGTCGTGGAGAGTCGCACAGTCGCCATCCCGTGGAGAACTCCGCCGTTGTCGTACCCTCTTCAAGAGCCGCATCGTCGCCGGCTCGCTGCTCCCATGCCGAGCGTCACGCCGTTGCTGTCTTGGTCTCCTCGACGCTGCTGCGCATCCATGCAAGAAAGCAGCAGTGTTCATGCTTGCAAGCCGGCAAGCTTAGCTCTCGTATAGTGTAGGCATGATCTACTTGCCATGAAGCCATGGCCTGCTGCTCGCTATCATCGCCGGCAGTCGCCACACGGTGCAGACCAAGTCGAGCATTCAAAGGTGAAGCACGGCGAGGCACACTGTGTCGAGCGGCGGCGCGACTGCGGTAAGCACAAGCGCGGGGCCTAGTTGCCATCGAGGGAACTTGCGGCCGCAAGAGCTGTGAACAGCGTGGGCTGTAATTGGGCCTGACTGGGAGGCTTTGGTATATGCTGCCAGATGCGCGGACGTCCGATCATGAAGGAACGAGGATCCTTCTTCGACTGCACGCTGCCATCATCGAGGGTGAAGTTAGCGGATCTCATTCCCTTGCCCCTCCGAGCTCCGACCACTACCGCCTCGTCGCCCGCGTGCGCCCCCTCTCCAACTCCAATGGCCGCGCCCTCCCACCTCCACCTCCACCTCCACCTCCCGGGCTGCCCCCAAACCCTAGCCCTGCCGCTGCCCCTGCCCTCGCCGCGGGGCTTCTCCGCTCGGCTCGGCCTCCGCTCCCGCTCCTGCTCCCGACGCTTCCGCCCGGTCGCCGCGCTCGGCCCCGCCGATGCCGGCGACCTGCTCGGCCGCGTCGAGGCGTTCCTCTACACCGTCGCGGACGCCGCCGTCTCCGCGGAGCCCGTCGCGGACGCCGGGACCAAGGAGGCCGCCGCCGCCGGGGACTGGCTCTCCGGCATCACCAACTCCATGGAGACCGTGCTCAAGGTGCGTTCTCGGTCGCCGCCACCGCTTCGCGTGCCATGCGATTCCCTTCCTCAATTGGCTCAGGGGTTTATGCCGCGGTTGCGTGAGTTGCTGCGGCTGCTTCCCCGTGCCGTGTGCGGACGCGTCTCCTCTACTTTGTTTTGATTTTGAATTTTTGTTTTGGGATTTTGGGTAGCTGTGACTGTATGAGGTGACGGTGACGCCCACCCCATTTTTGTGCTCAAAATGCTATGGCGCGACTGTACGATCGTTAGCTGGAATCTACTAAGAACTTGCTTACTTGCGTTGTGCGTTGCCTGCAGAATCTAGCTACGGTTGTTGTTGCGAAGGTGCGTTTATGCTTTCTGAACGTGCTCCACAATATTTAAGGTGGCCTTAGTATTCTCTGGACTAGCTTTCTCAACACCCACTTAAGGCACTACAATTATTTTCCCAACACCCACTCCAGGCACTGTGATTACCACTGCTATCATTTTTTAATACAAATAGTGGGGTGTTTTGGAGAGTACAGACTACCGACCCTTAGGCGGCATTTAGTTGAGCTCCATCATGGGTTGAGCTCAAGGGTTGTTGCAGCCTTGCAGGTTTAGGAACCTAGGCCGCCAACAACTCCGCAATAGTATGCCTGCCATGCCACTAAGCAATGTATTCACGGATGCCTCTTGTTCACATTTCGTGTAATTCAATGTTTAGAAGTTTAGCTATGAAGCCAATATTCTAATGATTGCTCAAACTCCTACGGTCCTACCTATATATGTTGCTATGAAGATAGTTTGACATCATTATTTCAATGCTCTAATTTAGGCCTGCACTCCTGCAGATATACAGTGTTGGTACTGATATTTGTAATTGCTGCAGTCCTTGAGGGCCTCCAGGGATTTATGAGAACTAACCTGTCTGACTTTGCATGCAAAGAAAAAAAATTCCATGCCTCAAGCTCATTAGTTGAGACTAAGCTGCCAAGAGTACCACTAGGCCGGAAGATCACTGAAGGATAATGCTTTGAACATTAATTTAATAATTTCTCTTACAACATATTGTGAACTGCTATCAGTGTCTTACAAAAAGTTTTTTCAAACACTAATCTATTGATGCAACTTTTGTACACTAAAAAATGAATGTACTTTGACTAACTGTTAGGCAAAGCTTACAAAATTTGACCTTTTCAAAGCCTATTTAGATAGTACTTGTAGCTACTGTTGAGAAAGAAGATGAAGAGAGAATCAGTATTTGCGTCCCATTTTCCGTCATGTTTGTGCATATGATCATATAAGTGTGACTCCTCTAGTAGTGATATTATGAACTTGTTTTTTTTCTGAAATTATATTATGAACTTATTGATAATTGTTTTTTTCATTATGTGCATATAGACATATGGTTATTCTCAGTATGTGGCTTACTCTTATATGTTTATGTAGTTTGTATGGCAATTCCAACACATTTTTCCCCATTGGCAGGTTCTGAAAAGATGGTCTATCAGCTCTCCATGTTCCTTATTCATATGGCTTTGCAATCATTCTCCTCACTGTTCTTGTTAAGGCAGCTACATTCCCTCTAACAAAGAAGCAGGTAAAGTGTTGCTACCCCCACCCCCACCCACCAGCCCCCAAATAGTCAACCACTAGGAGAATCTAATGTCAGGATGATTGTGACGTAGTTGAGGCTATTCAAAGTTCAATAGCAAAGGGGTTTTTTTTTTTTCTGGGTGCTTGCTCTTATTGGTGTACTTCTGCTCAACTGCAGCTCAGCAAAAAAATTGAGATATATTTATCGATATTTGAGTACACATATGTCCTGCATATGTGTCCTTGTGTCAGTATTTTCTTCTGCCTACCCGATTATCTTCAAAGATATCCTAGAAAAATAAAATGGTGCCTTTCAAGACCTCATTTGATCAGGTAATTAATGAATGACTTCATCCTTTTGTATAGGTGCTTTCTGGCAGAAACTTTAATGCTGGAACTGTGGGTAGAGAAATGTGAAACACATGGTTTTCTTTGTGAGATTAATTGTCTGCTCTCTGAGCCAGAGACAATTAATGAGACTGGGTCTTTTCGGTTAAATTCAGCATTCAAACATTACCCACTGGCCACTGCTGATAAATGATATAAAATTAAAGCCGTACACTCGCAAGTTCCAACCAGCTGAAATAGTCTCCTTTCAAAAATGCTGACATACCACCTGTCTAGGTGTTAGAAGCCGTACTTTTATACAAAAAAGTTTTTGGTTGACAGCAGTTACTGATGGTTTGTCTTTGAAGGAAGCAAAAAGAGAATTACTTTAACAAGTTACATGTTCATTGACATTTGAGGGTATTGCACTTTTAGCATCATCATGTCTTGCATTTCATTTTTCCTGCGAAGATCTTTGCAACTGAAAATTTTGAAATCTCTGGACATTGCTTAGATAGTTAGATGTCCCCTCAGGTTTTTGCAGATTTGCTGCTTAGATGTTACCTTGAGTTATTGCAGATTTGCTGCTTGCTCTATAAGCAGCGCGTATGTGCTCTATATATTTATTTTGAATCCAGTATTGAAAATAGCAGATTATGTTGTTTTCTTATAGGTTGAGTCTGCACTTGCAATGAGGTCACTGCAACCTCAAGTAAAGACCATTCAAGAACGATATGCTGGTGATCAGGTGATTATATTTAATATTTTACATAATGGCTATGCTCAGCTGTGATTTTTCCACAGTGGCTGCTGCTGGATTGACTATTGTCTAGCAGCTTTGGTGCTTCTGAGTGATTGCTGCAGCATTCTCTTCTGAACCCAGCCATTAATCTATAAAATAATATATATGGGATTGCTGCACGTTTTCTTATGTCAGACCACTTCACATGTGTTACATTGTATCCTTCAATGTTCACTGTACGGCAGCAAGGGTAAAACCTTAGAATCATTTTATCACCAGTGCTTGAAATATTATGTCACTGTAATTTGAGGTCCTTATCAAGTGCAAGGTCTACTTTTCTCATCTTGCTCAGTTTTTTCCCTCAGGAAGCTGTTACATTGGTTTTAAGAAAGCATTGATTAGATCTTGATGTAGTGTTAGGTTATCTCAAAGTCCACTATGACATCAATCTAACAGGGGTAATTTTACCCATGGGGTATAGCAAAGTTCACATTTTATTCAAGCCCTATTTAAAATAGACTACTTACAAAAATCTCACCTTCTTGGAAGGGCTCCCACTTAAGAATTGTCATAGAATGCAATGGTGTTATAAAGTGCATTTTAGATCACAAAAATTGATTTTGATTACATCTTTGAGTTTGTAAATCGTTTATTTGCTCTACCAGGAAAGGATACAGCTTGAAACTGCTCTCTTATACAAGTTATCTGGTGTTGACCCACTTGCAGGTTAGCTCTGAATTACCATGCTTGATGTTTTTCCTATCAGTGGATGCTCCTCAATCCTCAATGGATAGCAAGTCTTAATTACATTTGGGTTCTGACTTTTACTGCCTTGCTACCTTTTCTGTTTTGTATATGCATTGTTCTGTTAGTTATTCACATGTACTTCCTTTGGCATTTTCCTGCAATAGGATGCTTGCCTACCCTTGTGACAATACCAGTTTGGATTGGTCTATACAGAGCTCTCTCAAATGTAGCTAATGAGGTTGAAATGTTGAAACATCTATTCTGTCGCTGTCAATTCTCTATTATTGAGCAGTCAACATTTACTCTGCCTGATGGGTATGTATCTTCATTTTAAAGGGACTTCTGACTGAAGGCTTTTTTGGATACCTTCTTTGGCTGGTCCTACAACAATTGCTGCTCGACAAAATGGCCAGGGAATATCCTGGCTTTTTCCTTTTACTGTAAGCACTGATCATGAATAAGTTGACATTCCATACTCAGCAGCACTGATCATAAATAGTTGATGTTCTTGTACACAGCAGCACAGTGCAACAGAACTATTGTAGCCCCATTCCATTGGCTTGCATATTCAGTTTATATATTTTTAAGTTTGTTTGTACTCAGCAAGCTAGCGCAACTAAATTATTGGAGCTCCATTGATGTTTTTCATATCAGTGGATGCTCCTCAACCCACATGCAGTTTACATTGATAAGGATCACATTAAATTTTCTGTGATGCTATGCTCAATTATTAACCTCATTGAGTTTGATCTGTTCTGCAGTGAAGTTCATGACAACTAAAATTCAAGTGTCCAGTTTCAGTTTCCTATACACATCTCTTGGCATGAGTGCATGGCACAACATTGCATCCTCTGCTTTGAACACTATTGTGTTTCCATAAATATTGGAAGGAATTACAACAATGAGTTTTAATTTGTTCTGATTGGTTTGTTCAAATTTGGTTTTATTTGCTGGTGTATAAGTTAGTAAATCATGGTTGATCATGATTTTAGTGCCTGTTTGAAATCTGTAGATGCCTTAAAATGGTGACTTCCTAAAGGATTTGCTGGTGTATAAGTTAGTAAATCATGGTTGAACATGATTTTAGTGCCTGTTTGAAATCTGTAGATGCCTTAAAATGGTGACTTCCTAAAGGAAACACATTTTAAGGTTCTGTAGTTCTGTTACACTGGAAATTTGCCTGTTAATGCTGCTTTTGCGCCTTTTATGGTGATCTATAAGTGTTTATTTAGATAGGACTGTTTCAGAATGGTGGTCAGCACTTTTTTGAGAATATGGGGTCTTTTTATATTTCTGACAAATTGCTGATATTGTAGGATGGCCATCCACCTCTTGGCTGGTCAGACACTTTGGCATACCTTTGTGTTACCAGTTCTTCTTGTCATTTCACAATACATATCTACTCAAGTAATGCAACCAGCACAGGTTAGTTTTAGCAACTTTTGAATATGTTTTATTCGCTGAAGGTACTATTCTACTTTATGAGCACATGCATCTTGGTCTTCAATATTTGTATGGAATTTTTGTTTCTGATTCATATCTATTTGTCATGGTTCTAAAATTGATAATGTGTATTCCGGTTAGTCACTTTCAAGTGATTCGGCATTACAACTGTCTTGATTGTCTGTTCGAACTAATGAATAATAATTACATGATAAAGAATAGGAGCAATGTTCCTTAGCCTACCTGGTACCTGCTAATGAGTAACAATATAAGATAATGAATTGGCTTAAAGACTTCAGTTCAACGCACATGGTTGTTTAGGTAGATTAGATAGCTTTCTTTTGTCAGTTCGCTTCAAGTCTATGAAGTGTTTGGTAGTAGTAGCATGGTGATGGACGGTCCAATCCTAGCTCTGAATCTGACCTACTTGTTTGGTTTGAGTGGAATTGGTATATCTGTCACCCACTCACCCTGACAAGCAAATGATTAGTGTAAACTAAGGACGTGATCCCAGCAAAATTTTTAGAACGAACCCATGATAGACAGCTCCATCCTATATTGGTAGACTCCTCAAATTGAACACACTATTAAAGATCTGTATTGTAGTATTTTTTCCAAAATTTTCAATTCTCATTATTCAAGCAATATCTAGGGCATACTTTTTTTAATGCCCGACACAAGTATACATCAGTAGCCCCACTTCTGCTATTTTGAAGTCCCTAACATGCTGTTTTTCATGTTTTTTGTTTTGTAGAGCAATGATCCTAGCCAACAAGGTGCTCAGGCTGTAACAAAGTTCTTACCATTGCTTATTGGTTATTTTGCTCTTTCCGTGCCTTCTGGACTAGGTCTGTACTGGTAAGTGTGTTTGACAAATTGAACTTCTATTTATTTAGATGATCCAGAATCCCTGTACTGCAACAGGAAGGGGTGGCATTACTAACTGGGCTGGGCTTGCTAATCCCAATTGCTGTGTATGTAAACAAAACTCAAGGGAGAGGATGATTCCTTGTCTTATGAGTGGAGGGCACCAATCCCTTTAGAGGGGGGTGGGGGGTATTGACATGACCTGTGAGCACATGGATCTGTACTTCGGTGGACGGTCTCTCAACTGGAGGCTCTACCAACTGCATGCTATATAATTGAAAACAAATTCTTCACATTTTTCCTTGTTTTAAGTGTAACTATTCTAATTTTATATTCACTTGTGTGATAACTTTTACCAAATGTCTCTTCTGTTTCGTCTTCTTGTTAGTTTTTATATTTATTTATGTCTTAAACGAGTTACCACTTCCTGCAGGCTTACAAATAATATCCTCAGTACTGCACAACAAGTGTGGCTTCAAAAGCTTGGAGGTGCAAAAAATCCTGTCAAAGAATATATTGACAAACTTTCAAGAGAAGAATCCACCAATGTTCAGAAGAATGATTCTACTGTTCAGAGTGAACCTCTGCCTAAACTTAGTAAACCCCAGCCCAGCCAAGAGATGAAACCAAGAGGGCCACAACGTGGTGAAAGGTAATGTTTAAAGATTGTTGAACATCGCTTATACATGCTTGTACTATTTCAACACTGACATTTTGGCAACGTAGCATCGTGGGTATTTAATTTATCCTGCACCACATTTAGCATGTGGTTTTTCTTATTAACAATTAACACCCTACTTTACATTTGTACTCTAAAATAAGGTCGATTTGTCTGACAGGAAGAAAAAAAAATGTAAGTTGATAAAAATTGATTTTTCCAACTCAGCATTGAACTGCCATGGCAAAAATAGCAAGAAAAGAATAGGTTGGAGCAAAAGCTGGCCACAAGCCTAATTTTGTCATGTGTCCTTTGAAGGATTAATGGATAAGTTAAGTGTGTTTAACCTTAGAGTCTTCGATGTTTTATTCTTCTGCATTTTTTTATCAGATTTAGGAAACTCAAGGAGGAAGAATCAAGGAGAAAAGAGGTTCTGGAACAAGCAAAACAATCAGAGCAGTCAAGTTCTGAATCTACCATCATAGATGGAACACAAAATTCTGATGTGTCTTCTGGAGACCAAAAAGAGCAACAGGTGAAGTCTGTTGCTTGGTGTATATGGTTTATTTTAGCAGGTGAAGTCCTTTCACTGATGATGAATATTAAACAGGAGTCTCATGAAAATGGACCGATCGTAGCTAATAGCAATGGTGGAGTCAACCATAGTAGAAATGAAAGCACTCAGAATTTAGAGGTATGCTGTTGTTTCTGTCAATGTCTTCCAGTATGAGTGTGAAAATCGCAAACAGGTTGTTCTGAGGATCCATGGAAAGACTAAAAGTTTCCCTATTCGGTTGTTTGTGAATTTCAGGAAGCAGCTGACGATCATTCCTCAGTAAGCAAACCCGCCTCACCGGATGCCCACAAATTAACGGAGCAAGAGAATGGAAATGATGCAGTATAGAGTGGAGGAGCGACGTTCCACTGCTTTGACGTGTTCACTGAAAACAGTGGCCCAGGCGTATCTGCTTCATCGACACACTGTTCTGAATCCACGGACCACGGTAATGGTACGGGTATAGCCGTGAGATAGTGAGCAATAGTTTCACGAACAGCTACAGGAAACCCGAGAATCACACTGAGATGCAACAGGAGGCAAAATTGTTTCAACCCACGCTCTAGTTCTAGGCTCTCTACTCATCTTTTCTTCTATTCTAGAATTTGTGGCTGCTTTACTGTAGGTTATGTGAAGCATATAGGAGTAGATGAAAGAATTTTGATATATCCAAAGGAATTTTGTCCATCACGAGCTGGGATGGAATGAATGGGTGGTGGCTGTAATAAATTTACATCTCCCATTCTCGACTAATTTTGACCGTGCAATTCGATAATTTAAATACCTCTTTGATGACAATAATTTGGAATCTATGATGATGCCTGTCGAAAGATTACGATGCAACGCCACCGTGCTGCCTTGAGAAGCATATATAAGCTCAAACTTGGTAATGTAAATAAAACTCATAAACAACCTGATTAATATGTCCACTGATCGAAAAAGAGTTAACACATACGATTAGACGATTACCTGTGTGTTTACATACATACAATTACAAATATCAAATCGAAGAAAATGGTGACGTAAAACATTGCATCCATGAACCGAAATCATTCTCCAGTCCTCAGAAGGAAGCGAAGGCTCCCACGGCGACCGCCACGGCAGCGGCGCAGACACGCACCGCAGCCGCCTCTAGTGCGGCGGGTGCGTTGCTTAGCTTCAGCGCCGCCCGCGGTAGCTTCGGCGCCGGGCGGGGCGGGGACCTCGGTGGGTTCGGTCGGGGTGGCCCCGTTGGGCGCACCGACGGGCGCGGCGTCATCGTCGTCGTCGGCGACGCTGTCGTCGTCGGAGGCCGGCTTGTCGCCATCAAAGGACCCCAGCGGTGTCTGCGCCACGGGGGTCAGGATGGTGGGCTTGGCGCCGTCGTCATCGGCGGACGCGACGGTGGCCAGCGCCGCGACCAGCGCGGCGGCGAGGAGCAGGAGCAGCAGCGCCCGGTGCGAGGCCATGGACGACGGACGACGGCAGGATGAGGAGGAATCTTTGTGTTTTATTAGGTGTATGTATATAGAATGAAGCGAACGAAGCAGGTGCTAGAAGCGGCAACAATGGCGGAAGCGTGTTATATATCGATGCGAGCACGAGCAGGGGCGTGGAGAATTTGGCGGGAGACGGGTCCGTTTGACTCCAACGGTGGCCACGCGTTGGGACACTGGCCACGCGGGTCCCACGGAGGTCGCCCATTTTGGGTGGGACCCTGGTCAAACACGTGAAGTTTACCGTATCTCGTTTTAGAACTGAATTTTATTTTGCAATAACTTTTGTGGCGCAAATATTGCTACGTACAAAGTTGCTACGGAAAAATCATGTTTCTCAATTGAATTCTACCGACGACAAACACTAAAGTGCATATATCATCTAGCATTGGTGTAAATACTCTGTTTTCGCTAGTCTTTTGCATCCACCTGCCTCTGCTGCCGCCGCGCATGAAATTTGATCTTGAACTTACACAAGTCTTTGAGAATTTAAATCTTGTTCAATTTGATCTTCCCTCCAATCCAAATGGTTGGTCCTACACTTGGGCACCATCACCTATACGATGTTCCCAATTTTGGAGGCAGCACATATGAGGACCACATGAGGAGGAGCTTTATTTCGGGCGCCCTGCTGCTTCCGTTGGGACCCCGTTCTTGCATTGTGTTGTGTGAATGGACTAGGGGCGGGCGCCGCTCAGGACGCTCAACTGTGGACTGGAGTGGAGGAGACCGGATTGGACGCCGCCGGTGTACGTCGGTCATGAGCCACAGGTCGGTGGTTGTCCGTTGCCGGCCGGCCGCCTCGCTCGTGCTCGCCGGCCGTGCAATGAATTGCCACGGCGAGCGCAGTTGGCGGTGAACGCGCGTGCGTGCGCATTGGCTCGATCTGCACCCAGCCACCCACTACACCAAACTTTGTGCCCACGGAATGAATGCGACCGTCGTCGTCGTCGTGCCATGCCATAGTACCTCCATTCATGGAGAGTACGCGTAGTGCAGTGTGCTGGAGTACGTACATACAGACAATTTTTATGTAGCCGTACGTCGACAGGTTCAGCCGCCAGCCATTGCAGTTTGTTACCATTCCATTTTCTCACCCACACTTCTTGGTTGCTCTGAATCGTCCAGCTAGCTCGCCAGTACTACTAAAAAGACAAGGTACCACACGAGCAGTTCAAGTTGTAGCTACTCTACTCAGAGTGACACACAAAGCTTGTCGTTAACGCACGCCGCAGCGTGCACGGTGCGTGGGCATGGCGACCACCACGATCAACCGCCTCGTCGCCCTCCTCGTCGCCTTCGCCATCGTCGTGGCGACGACGGCAGCTCCGGCCTTGGCCGCGACGACGACCCCTGCAGCAGCAGCCGCCGGTACTACACCGCCGCCGTCGCCGTCGGCGTTCCGGAGGGTGTACGCGTTCGGCGACTCGTTCACGGACACGGGGAACACGCACTCGACAACGGGTCCCTACTCGTTCGGCTACGTGTCTAGCCCACCCTACGGCGCCACCTTCTTCCACCGCTCCACCAACCGCTACTCCGACGGCCGCCTCGTCGTCGACTTCCTCGCCGAGACGCTCAAGCTGCCGACCTACCTCCCACCATACCTCTCATCCAGCAACACCACCAACGATGCCGTCGGCGTCAACTTCGCGGTGGCCGGCTCCACGGCCATCGAGCACGACTTCTTCGCCCGGAACAACCTCAGCATCGACGTCACGCCGCAGTCCATCATGACGCAGCTCGACTGGTTCGACGCGCACCTCCGTGGTGCGTCCAAGACCGGCGAGAAGGTCGCCGTCGCCGACGCGCTCTTCTGGGTGGGTGAGATCGGCGCCAACGACTACGCCTACACCGTCATCGCCCGTGACACCATCCCTCCCAAGCTTGTCCGCACCATGGCCGTCCAGAGGGTCACCACCTTCGTCGAGGTATGCACGCACTGTACCGTACCTTTTACTGTACGACGTCGCCATCGTACGTCGTCGTCGTACACACTGCTATAGCTGATATCGATCTATCTCGATCGGCCGCCGCCATTAGTCGATCCGTATGACCTAATAGTAACTTAAGATATGAGAACACAGCAGTATGTAGTCGATCCGTGTACTGGATGGAGTAGATTTGCAACGGGTTGTTATGGGCATTAACGCCTGACGATCCACATCTTACGCTGTCCTGTACATGCTGGCGTCAGAACATTTGGTGATTTGCATTGCATGTGATGTGGGCATGGCCGTGGGCGGCCGGTCGCCGGTGCATTAAACTCGATCTGCTCACTTGCTCAGCTTTGAAAAAAAATAAACTAATTACGCAGTTTCTTCCTTGAAGGTTCCTAGAAGGTACTGTACTGTGACTCACTCTGATCCACATCATCTGTGCCTTACTCCATGGGGTATACTGTGCCTGTACGTATTGGGGCATGTTTCTAGAAGGGATATGTTATGGGCAATTTCAATTTTCAGTACTGGGCCTGTATATAGGGAGGCTGGAGTTACCTGACCTGTTCTTTTCTTCGTAACAGCACTTGCTACATGCCTACATACATGGAGTGTAACAGCTCAGCATGGGCCTAGATCTGGTTGATCTCCTGGACTAGTTGTTAGATGAACTCAAATTATATTAGCCATTAAGGTGACTAAGTTTAGGCGACTAAAGTTAGTCTTATGCTCCGTCTTTAGAACAGTCCTGTCTTCCTCGTTGCACTTGCAGTACATAATTGACAATTTTAGGTAGGTTTCGTGAACCAAATACAAATGGTAGGCTCTCTTCCTGCTAATCCAGCTACTTAGACCTTGCACTGATGCTAGGTATAATAGTGAGACCGAGTAGCTCAACTTCCCTTTTTAACTAGCTACTCGTGGTTTTATTTATTTATTTATTTATTTATCTGACGAACCAGAAGAACTGCACATTCCAAAAATGAAAGGGGAAAAAAAATTTTGTGCTGCCATACAGATACAGTAGACTGTAGTAGTACAGTAACGGAACTGACATCACAGTACTACTTGTGTGAATCGTTTTGATGAGGCTAGCTCTGAGGTTTCTGCATCTGTCCAACCGTATGTACTGGGACTGTGTCACCTGCCCGATTTGATGCCATTGCCTGCTATTTACTGCGCTGTCCCTCCCTTGTTCGTCCTCCTGCCACTGCCAGTGCAGGAATTCTGGATCCATGCTTGCTGCCTTGCAGCCATGCCATGGCCGCTCGGATTCACCCCTTGTTACCACTCTGATGACGAACGAGTATGATCTGCATTTCAATCTCACTGCAAATTAAACAACTGCATGACTTGACCTGCGGACGATAAAGCATATAGATGAAATGAAATATGAATGCTTTATGTACCTACATATATATATTTATATTATATATCTTTGTGTTTGCAAAACAAAACAAAAAAATGGCAGGGGCTGCTGCAGAGAGGCGCCAAGTACGTGATCGTGCAGGGGCTGCCACTAACGGGATGTCTGCCGCTGGCCATGACACTGGCGCGCGCCGACGACCGCGACGCCGTGGGCTGCGCGGCCTCCGTGAACCGCCAGAGCTACTCGCACAACCGCCGCCTCCTAGCGGGCCTGCGCGAGCTCCGGCGTCGGCACCCGGGCGCCGTCGTCGCCTACGCCGACTACTACGCCGCGCACCTCGCCGTGATGCGGGCGCCCGCCCGGTACGGCTTCGCCGAGCCCTTCAAGACCTGCTGCGGCTCCGGCGGCGGCGCCTACAACTTCGACCTCTTCGCCACCTGTGGCTCGCCGCAGGTCACCACGGCATGCGCGCGCCCGGCAGAGTACGTCAACTGGGACGGCGTCCACATGACGGAGGCCATGTACAAGGTCGTCGCCGGCATGTTCTTCCGCGACGCCTACTGCCGCCCGGCGTTCAAGGACCTGCTGGCCATGAAAGCACAGGGCAAGCCGTGATCGTGATCACCGCCCACACCCGGCAGAATGAGAATGCACGACGTTCCAATAAGAAAGCTCATCATATTAGTTCTACCATCAGCGTTGCGTGCTTTTAGCTAGGATCATCAGTAGAACTGCAATTCAATCCTGAAGAATTCATGTCCATCTTCATCTTCAACCGTTGACATTTATCAGACATTTATAATTGATGATGAACGGAAAGGATTTAATTTCTAATGATGAATATGCATGGTAAATACAATGATGCTATACTTGCTCATATGAATTGTACTTCACAGAAAATTGTACTCCCATCCACAGAAAATTCAGACTCAAGAACAACAACATGACTCATTTCAGAATCTAAACTAGGGTTCTATCCACCGACTACCGCCAAGCCAATTTTGTCTCTGAAACAAATACCCATGGGAAGATTGCAGGACCAGCAGCCAATTTTGCCTCTGAAACAGATACCCATGGGAAGATTGCAGGACCAGCAGGTGAGAACAATTAAATCATAGCCAACTCCTGACAGGGCTAAATATAATGATAATCAGCTGCAGATCTTAGCTTGAGAAAATGATGCTACTGTGCCTAACCCAGCTGGCTTCTCATACCATGTCATTTGTCAATTTGCCCACCTGAATATACCTCGTATATACAACTCAATCCTGTACAATGTTTCATGAACACCTAGAAATTTGAGAGATTCATCTGTTAGAAAACACTCACCCAAATTTGGAAACTAACAAAGAGAAGCACATTTCTTTACCTCATGAACGGTATGATTTTGCTACACAGCTGAAGATTGGCGGGATAAGGGTCGAGAGACGAGAACTGCTGCGCCGCTTGTCGCTTTCGCTGACGCAATCTCCTCAAGCCGCTTCCAAGTGGCTTCTTGCTTTAACTTAACCTCCTTCTCTCTCGCTTTCTCTTCCTCGTATTTCCGCAGACATTCAGTGAATAGTCCAGGATCGTTGTCAGAGAATAGTTTTCGAACATTTAGAGTAAGGCTTTGCACAGCTTGGTTCCAGTGCCCGCTGGTATTTTTCTCCAGTGCAGGAAAGATGATAGGTAGTATAACCTTACTGTTTTGTTTGATCAGACTCTCGATATGGTCGTTGTTCCACAAAAACAACGCCCGCTCGCCACCTGAACAAGAATAGATGCTATCAGTTACTATCCATCACTTAATTATATGTTCTGCATCTGCAATATCAATAGGCCTTAATAAAATAAGCAGTCTCTGATGTCTCAAGTTCCATGGTCCGAAACACAACTGTGGATTTGAAATGTAATGAATGATCGCCCTCACAATTTTTTGTTCCAAAACTCCACAGCATTTTCGTGCATAGATCAGATAAAGACGACAATTGTGGATAAATAGTTACTGTACAGAATGTAGGATAACAAATAAAAATATTTCATTTTCTCTTAAACCACTGTGCTGAGGGCATGTCTACTAAAATTCAGGGAAGATATGTAACAGAACTGAAACTCTATACATTTGATGGTAAGTCGTTGCTGCTCTTCAGAGATCATTAATCAACAAGATAGTGCATCCCAGTACTCTGAAGTCTGAACTCTACAGTCTATTTGTAAACAACATAAGATGCAAAAATGCTCTTCAGGGAAATGCATTTCAAGAAATGAGAAAGAAAGAAAGAAAGTACATTAGATGAGGCATAATGGACATAAATTCTATGGTCCTCCAGTATTTAGTTTGATAAGTAATGGCCCATTTAATGCATCCAAAGTTAGCACTAGCAGTGGCAGTTCATTTGTGTCCTACATGACTTTAATGGTCAGCAGGTAATTAGTGCTTGTCTACTCTAAGCTGTACAAAAGGGAGACATTTTTGTTTTACTTTCCTTTGACATGGTTACCAGAAATTTTGTTTTCCAATTAAAATTTTCCCCAAGGACTCATGCTTAGGGTTAGAACTGACTGTTCACTCAACGAAAATCATTTCCGAAGAGCTACACGCTCCAGAGAAATCCTTATAAGCTATTTGGAATTCCCTTGGCATCCCAAGTCATTGGCATTGTATCTACTCCCTCTGGGATGGTATTAGAAGTCGTTTTGGACAAGTTTGGGTTGAACATTGGGAATATAAATCATCAATAACTTTTAAGTTGTTGAGTTTATAATGTAAAAATTACATGAGTAGATTTGTCTTAAAAATACTTTGATAAAAGTATACATATATCACATCTTCATAAATATTTTTATAATAATAAGAGGTCAAAGTTGTGTTTTGAAGACCGTGTCTTTGTCCTAAACGACTTCTAATACCATCGCGGAGGGAGTACAATCGAGTCAACGCCAATAGCCAAAAGCTTCTCAACCACTCAAACTACTGCACAAGGTGGCCTTTAAGAGTTTAAGCAGCAGTAACTAATTGAAGCAGCATTACAATTACCAACAAACTGTGAGTTGCTTTTCAAAATACACAAAGAACAAAAGTGACCATATAGGTCACAGAAAACTACAAAATACAAAGCTGTCTTATTTTAGGTCTCCTGTGGGATCTAAAACAAGGCTGTCCTATTCAAATCCTGTAAGCAGCAACAAAGTGCACAAATCGTATATCTACACTAACATGCGTTGAACAGAAACAGGATAAACAAGAAGAGATTATCATTGTGCAGGCCATGCCATCTATAAATTCCAAAAAGACAGGGACTGAAGAAAATTACATAACAGAAAAAAACTGATAAATAACGGAACACAAATGGATATGCTTTTCATTCAGGAAGCAACACTTTGGTGAACATTACCTGAAAGTGTGAGCTATTCAGGCACCACAGCGCAATCTGGCGGAAGAGAGGGACCATGCATTTCTGAAACTCTGCAGGTTGCGTAGCTTCCAATATCTCTTCCAACTCCCCCAGAAACAACACCTCTTTGGAGCTATTAGTTATGGGCCAATATTTTAACAGGCCTCTGATAACTGTATCTGCAAGTTTGCAATCCTTTTCGACAAACTGGGTGATGCAGTAAGACAATTGCTGATGATACATCGCAATGCACTTTGGCTTGTGAAGTGGGATTAAAGCTCGAACAAGGAACAATTTATGCTCTTCTTTAAGTGGCAATGCAAACCCATTGATGATACTTCCCAAAATCTCCAATAGCTCTGCGATTCCATTGTGTTTTTCAGTTTCATAGATAAACTGATAGAAAATGTTGTTAATGGCTTTCGAATATATAGGGCCGATGAACCATGAACTTTCCATAGACACGGTGAAGTATCATCTTGAGGTATTCTCTCTCCCTAGGGTCTTCTGAATCGAAGAGGTCAAGTAGCCTCAGAACAAACGAATGATCAATGTATCGTTTAGCCAACTTGGCATCAGTCTCTTGAGACTGGATGAATCTCAAGAACAACTCATAAACAATCTGCAAGTGTGGCCATGCAGGGTCCATAACAGGCTCCTCATCATCCACATCAAAGCCATCCACTTTGTTCTCTCTGGGAGGGGTACTGAGTGTCCTGAATAGGTTCAAGAGAAACCATTTTTGTGATCTCTTGCATGCTTACCTCGGAAAATTTCCCACTAGCCGAGGCAATATAGTCAACGAGCTCCACCAAAGTTTGCCTCTTTATCTCCTTCTCCTTTATGTTCTTTGTTGGATCAGTGAAGTCAAATTGGACGCAGCACAAGTTCAATTTTTTGATGAACAAGCTCTGTTTCTCTGTGTTGGGCACATCCTTAAAGCTCGGTAACGACAGAAATGCTGATGTGGCCGAATCACCATTCACATGTGGCCGAATGTTTGCATTGACGACATGCATGCCACTTCCATAACTGAGCCCAGAGCTGGAGATAACTGGTGGATGGCTACTCAAGTTGGCGGCCCTGTCTCCAGTTCTCGGACCCAATGGCGGGTGCGACACCGAGGGGCTGGACCGGCCAATAGGATCCTTATCTCCGGATTTGGATGGCTTCTTGGGGAGCCGTCCAAGGAATTGCTTTATCATGTTATCACCGAGAATAGCAACGCCACCCAACACAAACTTCAAAGAGCTTCGGAAACAGCAGTTATCAGCTTTCTAGTAGCAGAACGCCAGAGCCAGCCTACTATTGAACAGTAAACCCTAGTGCATTGCTATATTAAGGGAATTTCTGGATTTCTGTTGACCAAATCAAGCCGCTTGAACCTGCAAGATTCGAGCTGACAGGTCAAAAAAAAAAAAAACACACACACAAGAAGGTCGCATCGCCCAAAAGAAAAAGAAATAAGCTGCCTGTAAGATCACAGCAACAGATCAGCAAAATTCTAGAAAATAAACTGTAGCCACATCTTAGTTCGATTAATCTCGCGCGCTGAAGAATAGCAACAGCCTAATCGAATCCGCTCAGATTCACATGGCACCTCTCAGCAAACCAATCCGCGAGTAACAAAACGGAGATGGTGGGAAAGATTCGATTCTACAGCCCGCAGTCAAAGCAAAGAAATGGTCACCCGGTACAAAATGAACAGCTAAAAGAAAGGCGATCAGGAGGTTCCGTACCGATAAACGACTAAGTCAATCCAAAGGCGAATGGATCTCCACCCGCACGCCGTCTCAGCACCAGTGGACGGTGAAGAGGAGCCAGGCAGAAAGAGGAGGCTATGACCGGGGAAACGCCCCGGAAGCGCGCAAGAAGGCTTCCGTGGAAGGGAGGGGCGCCTGGCTTGGTGCGTGCCGTCGCCGGCGGCGAGGTCGCGGATGGTGTGGCGCAGGCAGGCCGCCGTGGAAGAAGAGAGCGAGCGAGAGAGGAGAGGAAAGTCTCCACCAGCCTACATCAGCTTGGCGGATTCCCGGTTTTGCCCCTGATCCCGGCTGGCTACAAGTGCAGTTGGTGGCTTTTGTTGTCATAAACAATTAAACAAAGCTTGCTTGACACCTCACTTTATGACACTATCACGATTGTTGAACCAAACCAAGCTCAGAAAGGCATCTTCAATTTATGGCTCATTTCGTTAGTGGTTTAGGTTTAGAGCAAATTTTACATGAGTAACATTACATGCAATCTAAATATGCATAGTTCAATTGTAATTGAGGAAATCATTCATGCAAACTTCCTAGATAAAAATAAAATAAAATTATCGACCATAGAAACAATCAACCAAACAAGCATATCCATCCATCCATCCATCCATCCAGAAAAAGAATATTTTCTCTAAAAGTCGAGATGCAAACTTATCCCGTAAAAAGTCACACCAACCAAACCAACAAAATTCATGCACATGTACAAAAAAAAAAAAAAAAAAAAAAATCCTACAAAATTGGCCTCTAACGCACGTACACTTGAAATTTGTTATTTTCATATGCATTGTTTTTCTATATTGAGTTTATATCTCAACCTTTTGATATGTGAATGCATTATGTATTTATTTGTTTGATAATCATAGTTATATTTTTCTCTGAGGTTTCTAAGATTCCAATGAAAGAATATTTTCTCACTTGTGAAAACAATGTTTTTTTTTTTTTTTTCAAGAGCTAGTAGGACCGACCGAGGAAGCTAATTAAGATTCGTAGTTAGCTGTGCGTTTGTTAGCAAGCATGCATCGTAGTGGTAGGTATGGCAACAATGCGTTTTTATGATTTCTAGCTACAAGACCATGCAATACAACTTCTTTATTTGGTCATTGAAATATTCTATCTATCTAGGTTCGTGTATATCCATCCAGTAGTACTAGTGAGAGAGTGAATATGTTCTTTGAACCAGAAATCGTTAAATCTCATATACAAAGATGGATGGTGTATTTCTTCCTTTCTCTTTAATTTTCTTTTGTTAACTAATGTAGGAGTATTTGTATATAAATAAAAAAGAAAAATAAATCACTGACAGATGATGAACGAAGGAAGGAATTAGTCATGGAGTTTGTTGGTGGTGTGTGTCTATTATTATCACATAGGAGTATTTCGCTTTTGTTTAGTTTAGTTTTTGATACTAAGAATTCCGTACTGGAGAAAGTTGGCTGGGTTGGTACTTGGTACGCGGTGCGCCAGGCTGTCGGAAGATTCTCTCGCCGGCCGGCCTGTTGCGTACGTCATTAATTAGCTTAACCCCATCTCACGCGTTAATCTACATGTTAAATACAGATCACAATCCAATCAGATAATATACATATTTATTACAATAACAATCAGCATGTCGCTTGTGTATATCAACGCTTATCAGCTAACCATTCAATAACATTCTTCTCTCACAATAAATCAGGTGAACCTGTGATTGCTGTATAAAAAAAACAATGGTCATTGCTCCAAACAGATCATACTAGAGAATGTTGCAGACTGACCTTCGGTGTTGGGCTGGAATAGAAACTTACGTATGGAGGACTTGCTAGATCTTTTAGGCCCCCTTTGGATAGAATGTGAAAGCAGGATAGGAAAAGGGTAGGGATAGGAAATTTGTAGGAATTCAAATGCTTTCCTATAGGATTGAACAGTGCAGGAAAATTGATAGGAAGCCGCCCCTTTGGCAGACTCGGGTGAAACAAAAGGACTGTGTGCTGCATGTGCGTACTGTTAACAAAAAATAATAATAAAACTACACAATCCATCGCCCACGGCTCTCTGTCCGGTCTTTCCGCTCTCGAGTCGGATCTCGCTTCCCCAACCTCCGCGGTCCGCCCTGGGCTTTCTTCGCGCGTCCACGGAGGGGCTGGCCGCGGCCGCGCTACCGGGGTGGGCTCCTCGTGGCCGCTCGTCCACAGACAGGTCCGACGGTCCCCGCGCCGCCGGAGTGGCCTCCCTCGCGCCCGCGCGTCCATACTGGGAGGAGCCATAATGGGAGGGGAGCTCGCCCTGCACGCCGGCGGGGAGGAGATGCTGCTGTCGCGGATTCCTGTCCAGGCGCTGCTGCCGTGTGTAGACGGACAGAGGAGGAATGCGGAAGCCGGCCGGATCCAGCGCGGGTCTGGTGGTGGTGGCCTAGTTTTTTCGTTGGAATTTGTTCGTGGTGAACGGCCAGAAGCTGGATGGAAAGTTTCCTCCGTTTTTCCTATGGACTAATGGGCAAAGGAATTTTTCCTTGGTTTTTCCTACGGTCGTTTTCAGCGAACCAAACTACTGGATAGGATTCAATCCTTAGGATCTGGATTCCTGTGTTTTTCCTGAATTTCACCCTCAATCAAAGGAGCCCTTACCCTTACAATAAAATCCTTGAGTGCGTCAACGATATGTTATAGGGACGTTTCTTGATCTTGTTTCTAGATTACGTACGGGACCATCTAATCGATTGCCCAACCTTGGGCGCTTCGATAAATGTGTGTGATTGCGGTCACGCGTATCCACACCCCACGCGCGCCCACCTCGCTCTTTCCTCAATCTCCACCCTGCTAGGCTTGTAGCCGGAATGGTAAGGGACAAGTGGGTTTGACACCAGAGAGGCCGAAGAGAACGGATTTACTAAGACGAGGGCCAAGAAGACGGATATGCCTGCTTGCGATATTAGACTAAATCCAAAGGTTTGCCAACTTTGGTCTTGATGGCCTTCTTCTTTCGTCAAAATATGACTATATGCGAGTTCTCAAACCGTTAGCATGAATTGAAGAACATTGATTGTCGTTGTCCCTATTGATAAAGGATTGAAAAAATAAATTGATACAGACTACACAAATAGGCTTGAAGGAATTGAAGAATCAACTAGTCACTATGCCGCATACTTGCACAAAAAAATATTATTGTTGCAAACCGAGCTTCGTTGTTGAGCTACAATAGAAACAAGCGTATGGAGGACTTGTGATCTTTCACTTTTTGACAACGAAAAGCCTTGACAACTTCAAATGTGTGTTACAGGGACATCTCGCGATTTTGTTTCTAGATTACGTATGGGAACATAGTAATAACTATGGGTGCTCCGATCTTATTCATGAGGAAGAAAAGACAACCTTCTTTGTTCAATGTCTAATGGGCAAATCAGAGGGTGGAGATGGAGGAAGTGGAGCTCAACCTTGGGCTATCTCTTAGCAACCGCTTTGGGCTCTACATGAAGGGGGATAGCTCCCTGGTCGTCAGTCCATGGTGCCCATGCCGACAAAGGTGTTAGAGGAGGTGTTAGCGTCACCGCCCTCTCGCACGAGCTCGCTACAACCAAAGCAAAAGAGTTGGAAGTTGAGGGAAGCAAGGTTTGATGTTGCTTTGGTTGGTCTAGCGACCATTGGCTATCTCCAAGAGTTCTCAAGAACCCCATCCATTCAACCCCGCTTCCTCCTAACTTACGATGCATCCGCTTATTCATGGACTCATAGCGAGTTCATCCGCGCGGAGGGCGGCAGCATGGGCACCTTCTCTTAGACAATCCCCCGGGCCGCCGTCCATGGTGGCCATGCATGCCGACCCATCTTGAACATCGGTGGAGGTGTTAGCGTCACCGCCCTCTCGCGGACGAGCTCGCCGCGCCCAGGGCAAAGGAGTTGGAAGTTGGAGGGAAGCAAGGTTTGGATGTTGCCGGTTGGTCTAGCGGCCATTGGCTATCTCAAAGAGTTCCCAAGAACCCCATCCATCCAACCTTGCTCCGTCCCTAACTTACGATGCCTCCGCCTGGACTCACAGCGAGGTCATCTGTAGGAGGGCAGGCAACACAGGCACCTTCCGATGATCCCACGGTCATCGTCCATGGTGGCCATGCATGCTGACATTAGTGCCAATGGAGGTGCGGGCGTAGCCTCGCCCTCTCGTGGACGAGCTCGCTACCATTCCAGGCAAAGGAGTTGGAAGTTGGAGGGAAGCAAGGTTTGGATGTTGCCAGTCCGTCTAGCGGCCATTGGCTATCTCCAAGAGTTCCTAAGAACCCCATCCATCCAACCCCGCTCCTCCTAACTTACTATGCTTCCGCCTAGATCGACAACGAGGTCATCTTCGGGAGGGCGCAAAGACGGGCACCTTCTCGACGATCCCACGGTCATCGCCAATGGTGGCTATGCATGCCGACAAGAGTGTAAATGGAGGTGCGGGCGTAGCCCGCTCCTCTCAGACGAGCTCGCTACCATTCCAGGCAAAGGGAGTTGGAAGTTGGAGGGAGCAAGGTTTGGATGTTGCCAAAACCGTCTAGCGGCCATTGGCTATCTCCAAGAGTTCCTAAGAACCCCATCCATCCAACCCTGCTTTCTCCTAACTTACTATGCTTCCGCCTAGACTGACAACGAGGTCATCTTCGGGAGGGCAGGCAGCACGGGCACCTTCTGACGATCCCACAGTCATCGTCAATGGTGGCTATGCATCTTGACAAAAGTGTAGTGGAAGTGGAGGTGCTTTGGCGTAACCTGCCCTCTCGCGGACGAGCTCACCGCTTCGGAAAAGGAGTTGAAAGTTGGAGGGAAGGAAGGTTTGGATGTTGCCACCGCCTAGCGGCCATTGGCTATCTCCAAGAGTTCCCAAGAACTCCATCCATCCAACCCTACTTCCTCCTAACTTAGGATGCCTCCGCCTTTGGACTCACAAAGGGTCATCTCAAGGGAGGGCAGGCAAAGACGAGCACCTTCCAACGATCCACAAGTGTTGTCAGCATGGCCGCCATGAACGACAACCGGGTGTGTGTGAGGGGCGATCGCATTTGGGGCACAGATATGTGCAACCATGATCGGCAAGACATTTATAGGCGCGCCACATTTTTTCATGTGCCGAAAAATTAAGAGGTGGGATTAGTTGAGGATTGTCGGATATGTATTTCTTTAGTCCCCCCCCTACCCACCCACCCACCCACCACCACCACCACACACCCAAAAAAAAAAAGAATTGGGAGTCTTTTGGGAATTTTGGAGATGCTCCTAACAACAATACTACTGTTTTTGGCTAGTTGGACTCGATGTTAAACGCAGCAAAAATATATTTTCCTTACTTTCTGCAAACAGAAACCTGAGGAGGTCATGCGTCAACAGCTTTGCGTGCAAATCGCCTCAAAGTAACTTCCTTGTATTTGTTGTATCCGATCCTACACAAAAGTGGTATTATGCTGTTACAAGTGTAGACAAATCGTGAACAACTTTTTTTTTTGGCACTACTAGCTTGTGTGTGTAATCTTTATAGCAATGAACCGTTGTTTTGTTTGTGATGGATGTGTACATATAACTAATATACAAATCTACATAGTTTTCGTACAAAAAGGGTGGTGCTTTTAGCTTCAGCAGTCACTACCACTCACAAAAAAAGGTAGAGCCAAAACAGGAAACCGACACAATCTGTCTGCGCTAGTCGACTCGTCCAAAACATTTTTCGTTCACCACGCCAATAGCTACTTACGTGGTTTTCTTTGTTTGATTTGATGAGATGTTGATGAGTCATGCGTGAGTCATACCAAAAACAACAAAAATTACTAACTGCCTAGCTAGCTAGGATCCAAGCGAGTTTATGCCATCATTATTATTCATGGCATGCATGTGTATGAGCGCTCACCATGCCAACGGCTAGCCATATGCCACGAGTAAACCATGACACGTCAACTTATATCTCCTATATTACTATGATAGTATATAATCATATTTATTTGCAAATTACTGGGTTGTATATGCAAATCTCAAACGAGATTATGCATGGTTAAGCTTTATATTAGGGATTTTCCTATTTTTCTCAAAGGAATGGTGCCTTTGCAAGGAATGTTAATAACATATGAAGTTACCATGTTTCACTAGGATATAATAAAGGCATGTAATAAATAAATAATTTGGAAAAGGTATCCATTTATGTGAGCACAATTATATATTATTATTTAAATAAAGGTGTTCTATTAGTTGTCTTTATCTATTTATTTATTTATTTAGCCAATGCACCTGGATGGAACATGTGCACTACACATGGAGTTATAGTTGGGTGTAGAAAACAGCCATAGCCCATAGGTGTCTTCCCCTCTCATCTCCTACAACAGTAGCTATCGCAATCCTTTCTTCACTCTCCTATCTTCCTCCACCACCAATGGCTCCCTTTGATCTATCTAAGGCTATAGATTCTTGCATTAAGCATGGGCGCCAACTTTACTATCGCTAGTGTTTCTCCTTGAATGGATCCTTCTCTTTCCATAGAAATAATTGTCTTTTGTTGTTGGTTGAAGGAAATGGTGAGGTTGATTTCCTTCAACACATCAATTCCTTTCATGGCAATATGTTTCTAGAGATTGTTGATATGGGGAAGCAGTTTATTGATGCCATGCATGAGAACCCCGGTGGTTTGAAATCCGCATCCACATCAAAGTTTCATGAAGAAGTTATTTTTGGAATATGTTTCTTCCTCAATAATGTTTGCTACAAAGTCTTAACCGATCTTAGGCAAAAGGCCGAAAGCAACATATGGAAATTGATTATGTGGAAGAATACTCTAGTTCAAACTATCATGTTCATCATCAATACATGAAGAAGTACCAGCCCCACATGATCACTTTGAAGCATAAATATAACATCTCTCACAACCTACTTCATATGGAAGTTTCCTCAACCAATCAAGCATTTAAAACATTACGACAACTATATGGATGGCACTAATAATTTTTTCTTATTTAACTTGTTCAATGAGCTTTCAGCATCAAGGAGATGGTTTAGTTTCTAGAAGTATACGTAGGGATATTAATTCCCTTCAAGATATGATAATAAGGGATGAAATTCGTGTAATTCATGACATGGATGAATCTCCTAGTTCAAGCTATCATGTTCATCATCAATACATGAAGGATCAGCCCCACATAAGCACTGTAAGCACAAATATAATATATCTCACAACTTGTTTTGTGGAACTTTCCTACATTTAAAAGCATTTGACACTTTATATGGATGACACTACTAATTTCCCCATTTAACTTCTCGCAATGAACTTTATTTCATTTACATTTTCTCTTTTCCATACAGAGCTCTCATCAATATCAAGGAGACAACCCAATTTCTAAAGGTGTACATAGGGATATTAAATCCTTTCAACATATGGTAAAAACAAGGGATGGAATTCTAGCAATTCATGGTATGGAAGAATATCCCAATTCAAGCTATCATGTTCATAATCAATACATGAAGGACCAGCCCCACATAAGCATTGTAAGCACAAATATAGCATATCTCACAACTTATTTTTTTGGTACTTTCTAGATCCGTTGCCTTTAAACCATATGACACCTATATGGATGGCACTCCTTAACAATTTCCCCATCTACCTTCGCAATGAAGTTTTATTTGTCTCTACATTTACTCTTTTCCATATAGATCCCCCATCAATTTGATGGAGACAATTCAACTTCTAGAAGTGTGCATTGGGATATTGAATGCCATCAAGATGCAAAGAAAAACAAGGGATGAAATTGAATCTATGAATTCTTTTTTCGATAGATTCAAGAAATATGATTCTCGACATCAAAGAAACACCTGAGTAAACATATATTCAAGACAGAGCCCTATGCCTATCACTAATCCAAGCCTTCAAGGTATGGTAAATTGGAGGTATGGAGCCCAATCAAATGATTTCTCAACAGATCTAGATATTATCAATCCTCGAACAAAGAGTCATTGGAGTTATTCCTTCCGAGCAAATGATGATGATTTGGAATTATTATTCGGGCAATGTATGATTTCTCCTCAATTCCCATCAAAGCAGGTACATTTCCCCAGTTCTACAAACAGACATGAACCATAATTTTCATTCACATATACAACATGATTCCCTTGTTCCACAAGATGACAGAACATTATTTGTCACTTTCTCCAATGGACATCCATTAACTAAAGAGGAAGTATATAACTTTTTATGAGGTAAGATTTTTGTCTTTATTTTTAACTATTTACATCCAGGTATCATGGGTTTTTTAAATTACTTTTATTAAAGATTGGCACCCGGTGGTACCAAAGGCCGCATGAAGTTTTTATATCCAAGTCAAATAAATAACAACAGTAAATAATTAAGTGTCATAAGAAAATGAGAACAACATGGACCTCATGGTACATATTCCAATTCAATGCAAATGGTATGTCCGTATGGACAACTATAAAAGATATAGGGCATGCATAAAGAAGAGGGTGCATTACTAGTGGAGCCCTCGACTTGTTTCATAGTCATTCCCTCCCCTTGCCCACCCTCCCTTAAATAAACTACTAAGCCCTTGATGAGTTCAGAAATGTTTTGGTAGTCACCATTACCATAAGGTATGGATTTAGATAAGCCTTTTCTCATTATTTGGAAAGCTACTTCTTCGTTTATAAATTTACTTTCACATATATAACTTTTAGACTGTTGCACATTTATTTTAAATCCTATAATTGCTATCTATTCATGTTCTTATTGGTTGGCAGTGTTTTCGGTGATGTGGAAAGCCTAAGTATAGAGGTCCCAGTTGAGGTTAGGCCACCTCAATATGCACTGGTCACATTTAGCTCACTGGAGACTGTGCTGTTCATACTTGGTGGAAAAGAGAAGGTCAAGTTTGTGGCAGGAGGGAAGCATTTGTGGGCTCGAAGATACGTGCAAGGAACCACGAGAAGGGGAAAAACGATATGACCCAGTAACATGAAACTGTTTCAGAGATCAGCCCATTAGTAAACAGAATAATTTGCAACTTCCAGTATGTTCGCTGAAGCTATAACGCAGCCAGCTGCTGCTTCTTGCATTCTAGCTGTTGCAGCTTGCATGTTATTATTAATGTAATAATGCGGCCGTCAACTCTAAGGCTCGAGACTACCTTCGTCTTTAATTTGGATTGTTTCCGTGTATCCCAGCATGCATGTATGGAGATGTGCCCAAATGAGTAATGTGTGTTTAAATGACTTCACTATTTTCCTTCCGAGTTGTGTTTGAATGATCTGATTTTATCACTATTTTTAGATTTTGCTAGGTGTTTGTTTTGTTTTTTTTTTTTTTTTGAGCATGGAGTTTGTTTTGCTTGTGCCTCGAACTGTTTTGCAGATTGGATCCATCCATCTCTCCGCATACTTTTTTTTCGGGCACATGATAGAAAAATTCTTACTTTCAGGGAGAAGATTAGGTTGCCATGTTAAGAATTTTGATTTGATGCCCCGATGATCTTCGCTAAAATTTTCAAATGTCTGCGTCGAATCCGAGTGGATCTCGTCGCCGCGCACCGCCGGTGTAGCCGACGGCAACCTTGCCCTCCCACCCTGCCGCCATTGCCGCCAACCAGTCGTCGACCTGACGCGGTAACCGCGTGGACTTTTACTCGTGTGGGGGTGGCGGCCCAAAGCCCAAACCGCACGGGCCAGACCCGCTCGCTCCTCCGCCTCCCCCCCCCCCGCCGCAATGGAAGTCGACCCGCCGCCGCCGGCCTCTGGCCTGGCGGCGCGCGACGACCTGCGCTCGGCGCTGCCCTTCCTTCCGTCGTCCTCCGCGGGGGCGCGCTTTTCTGGCCGCCAGCGGCGCAGGAGTCGCTCCGGGCGCTGGCGCTCGGCCCCGATGTCAGCCGCGTCGCCTCGGGGACGTCTTCGCCGACGCGCTCAACGACCTCCGCCTCGCGCTCGCCCTGCCCGCGCTGCCCCCGCGCGCTGGCGACGGCCTGGTACTCTTCTTCGACGACCTCCTCTCCCGGGCCCAGGCGCGGGGCTGGTTCGCCGAGGTTGTCCCCAACCTTGCCCGCCTCCTCCTCCGCCTCCCCACCCTGCTCGAGGACCACTACACCAAGGTCGGCCACGGCGCGTCCGGGCTCCGGGTCCTGGCGTCGCAGGATGCGGGCGTTGTGGTCCTCAGCCAGGAGCTCGTCGCTGCGCTGCTCACCTGCGCGCTCTTCTGCCTCTTCCCCACGGCCGGTAGGGCACAGGCGCGCCTTCCCATCATCAATTTCGATGGCCTGTTCACGTATGTCCTCTTTGCATTCTGTTTTGTTTCGCTTATGATTGGAAAAAAAAAACAAACTAGATTGGAAAACCTATTTTCTGTTCACCGATCACAGGGCACTGATTCATGGATCGCAAAGCCAGGAGCAGAAAGTGAGGTGCCTTATTCACTATTTCGAGAGGGTGACTGATTCTACACCTACTGGTTTCGTTTCGTTTGAGCGCAAGGTTCTTCCCCGCCAAGCTCTCTCTGATGGCATTCCCTATCCTGACATCCAAACGTGGTTGGCATCTAGAGCACCCCTCTGCCAATTCCGGGTAAGAGACCACTGTATACTGATACTGAATTATCTAGATTTTGGAGCAGAGGTGCAACTTGATAAAAACAGTTTACTTCCTGCTGCTGCTGTTGCCACCAAGCTATAAACGGAAAATGCTCAAGTATACACTAGTAACACGGAAAAGCTCTATGATCATAAAAGGGGAAATGCATCTTAGGGGTTCTGTTTGTGTTTTAATGGTTATAAAATTGCCTTCAAGTTTGTTATAAATTTTTCTGATTATCTGGTTCTTTTTTCATTAGTAGGTATTTTCCTCAGGTTTTATAGAAGATGAGGAACAAGAAGCCCTTCAAGTTGACTTTGCAAATAAATATTTGGGAGGAGGTGCCCTTTCCAGGGGTTGTGTGCAGGTACCTTTGTTTTGATTATCAGATTTTTATTTTACTCAATCTTCAATTTCATAGCAACTACTTAGGTTAGGTTTTCGCGTGATCATGTGATGCTGTTCATTTCTCAGCAGTTTTCAGATGAATTTGTGGATCTGCACAGTACAAATTGCAATTCATCCACCATTTCCTATTTGTGATTAAAAATAAGTCATTTGTGTTCTGTTGTGAATTAAAATGACTTTTCAAATAGATTACATATGTTACAATGCTCTTGTGGTTTTGTGTACCCACTCCATTTTCCCTCTATGATACAGGAAGAGATCCGCTTCATGATAAACCCCGAATTGATTGTGGGTATGCTATTCATGGCTTCTATGGAAGATAATGAGGCTATAGAAATTTTTGGTGCAGAACGGTTCTCACAGTATATGGGGTTAGTCAAAATCCTATCCACCCTTTGCTTAATTTAGTTCATAGATTCAAGAAGTAACTGATATGATCCATGTATGGTTTTCCTTACGAGATGCTATGAATCGTTTCTCCTTGCAGTTATGGTTCCTCCTTTCGCTTTGTCGGTGACTATTTAGATACCAAACCATTTGATTCAATGGGTAGACGGAGAACTAGGATAGTGGCAATTGATGCTTTGGACTGTCCAGCTAGGTTACACTATGAATCTGGTTGTCTCCTAAGGTAAGTGAAGTCATAACTCATAACAGTCACTGATGACACCCGTTATAAGCAAATAATATTTATGGTTTTACTGTTTCTAATATTCTTTATTCAGGGAAGTGAACAAGGCTTTTTCTGGATTTTTGATCAATCAAAACACCAGCTTTATGTGAAGCTTTTCCAGGTTGTTTAACTAATCACTCCATATAGTTTCACTCAACAGCACTCTCCTTTTTTTCTGCAGCCAATATGGCCTTAGTCGACAACTCGACATAGCAACCTGTAACTGGTTTCTTTCTTGTGTTCTGCCAATGATGTAGCTAAATGCAGATGAAAAAATGGCACTCTGGTGCATGGGTACATTATCTCAAGAAATGTCCAAACATTAAGCCTGTATATGCATAGCATCAGAATTATGCCAGATACATCATATATCTGCTGATTATGTTTTCATTTTAAAATCCTGTTCAGGATTAAGACATCAAGGATAACTTTCAAGTATCAATTCCAATGAGTACATAGGAGTTTCAACAGGAAACTGGGGTTGCGGTGCTTTTGGTGGAAACCCTGAAATCAAGAGCATGATTCAGTGGATTGCTGCATCACAGGTACAGGGAAAAAAAATGAAGTATAATGTCTACATTTATTTCCATTTGAATGTACGTGGCTGATTAATGCATAGGTGTCAAATAAATTTGTATGCCTCTTTTCTTTTTTTGGAGTAAAATCTGTATGTTCTTAACCATGCAGGCTCTCCGCCCTTTTGTTAATTACTACACCTTTGAGGATGCATCTCTGGAAAGATTAGAGGAGGTACTATACATCCTTTCCACAAATTTTTGCTTACACTATGATTAGAAAGTTAAAAATCTAGCTGTAAAACTTTCAAAGTCGATGTATCCTTGAAAGAGGGTGAGGATCCTGATCGGCAGAGTCCAATGAAGCCTGTCCTGGAGATAACTGCTAATTGGGCCTGATTCTATTCATTAAGACCAAGTCACTTGTACAATGCACAGCAAAAATACATGAGACTCACCAAATTATATCCATTAAAAGAAGAGTTACAAAGTTTGCTAACCCTGGGAGATTAGAAACCATGTGGATCAAAAAAAAGAAGGAAAAATTACAAACAACATTGCTGTTGCCCTATGAGAGGATGCACAGCAAAATTAGCAAAAATTGGTGTGCCAGTCAAATTCTGAAAGTGTTAATCACAGTTCTGTTCTGTTAGGCTTCTTTTGTTATATATGTTCCCTTAATCTCCTCCCTTGTATCATCATGCTGTGACAGGTGATCCAGTGGATACTACGCCATGGTTGGACGGTCGGTGAATTGTGGGATATGCTCATCGAGTACTCATCCCAGAGGCTGAGAGGAGACACATACAAGGGTTTTTTTCGCTTGGCTACTTCCCAGCAGCAGGCCTATGTCTGAATAGCCCCAGTTTTCTGAGGTCAGAATCTGTGGGCACGCAGTTCTCTAGGAGCACCGTCTGATGAGTGTGTACTGTGTTGAGTGTTTAGTTGTATGGGCATGGGCACGAATAGAGGGGGAGAAAACTGTCTATCATCCCGGCCGATTAGCACTCTGGATGATGTGTAACAAGCAGTGACCACATGGACATGGGTGATCACTGATCTGTTTGAGCACTGCACAGAACTAGTGTATACTTGAGGGGTTCTCTTAACTCGCAAGTAAGATGGATGAAAAGAAAATCCCAATGAACACCTATGCAACTCGAGAAGGATTTAGTCAATTTACATATGGCAATTCTAGGAAACGAAGAAAATAAATTAGATAAAAGTATATATTGTAATCATATTATTGTAATGTCGCTTGATTTATAAAAAAACTGTTATATTATATATACAACATATCACTTAGGTTGATGGTTCAAAAAATATTACAATAACCAAATCCATACTTGACTCTGGCAACATACGAGCATTATATAACTCACAAACAGTAAAACAGATAACTCATTATACAAGTTGTTTATTTAGTTGTTGTGTGGGATTCCAAAACCTACAACATATTGTCTGTAGGTTGTACATGCTCTTATGATGGTCACAAAATTGGGTAGCTTGACGTTGCCCGGGCGAGAAAATACAATCTGCATCCGGTAGATGGAGGAAGCACTATGTCATCCCGGTTACCCAAGAGAAAATACAATCTGCATCCGGTAGATGGAGGAAGCACTATGTCATCCCGGTTACTATGAAAA
>JADLZK010002881.1:0-15112 GCA_015847255.1 Hyparrhenia diplandra | reverse complement strand
AGGCGGATTTGCTACAAGAACCGCGGTTCCGCTACAGTGTCAGCGGGTTGCTACAGTGACAGTGACTTTTCCTTTTTTATAAAAATTCGGTTGAATCTTTTAAAAAATCATAGTAAATCAACGAAAAAAATTATAAAATAAAAAATCCAATTTTGTTGGACTCCACATGATTAGACCTACACATTGAATATATAATATGATATGCTTTAATACAAAGTTTTTTACTACTTAAGGTTTTGTCTTTTTCTTTTATATTTATTTGGTTGAATCTTTAAAAAAATTATAGTAAATCACAGAAAAATCATAAAATAGAAAATCTAATTTTGTTAGACTCCACATGTGCATGTCTACACAGTGAATATATAATATGGTATGCTTTAGTACAAAATTTTGGTTGTAGCTTTAGATCTATGCTTTTTGTAATTAATTGAAATAATTCATAGTTACAACTTCATAATTATTTTGTTGGACTAAAGCATACCATATTATATATTCAATGTGTAGATCTACTCATGTGGAGTCTAACAAAAATTAGATTTTCTATTTTATGATTTTTCTATGATTTACTATTATTTTTCAAATTCACCAAATAAATAAAAAAAAAAAGACAAAACTTCTAAAAAAAAAACTTTATACTAAAGCATATCATATTATATATTCACTGTGTAGATCTAATCATGTGGAGTCCAACAAAATTAGATTTTTTATTTTATGATTTTTCTATGATTTACTATGATTTTTCAAAGATTCAATCGATTTTTTTAAAAAGAAAAGACAAAAGTCACCGTATCACAGAAGCAACCCGGCGAGACACTGTAGCGTAACCGCGGTTACTGTAGCAAATCCGCCATCAAACCGCCGAGGGAGGTATTTTTTCATTAGAAAAGGGAAGTGATTTGTCCTGCTGAAAAAGAGGCGAAAAGTGAACTTTCGCGATTGGGGGTGGAATCCTGATTTTTTTCCTTTCTATGAACACTGGGCCTGGACATGAGGCCCCGGCCCGCGACCCATGTGATGATCTTCCCCGTCGGGTGTTGCGGACGACCACCACCATCCGTCTCATCTCCATGTCGTAACTGTTCATAGAGAGTGGTGTTGCAGAACGGAACGGGACCATGTCGTATCGCACTCGCACGCATGGCATGGCATGCTGCATCCGTCCCGGCCCTTTCGTATCGAACGCACGCACGCAGCCGTAGGTGGGATGGCAATTGGTGGCATGGTGGCCAACGCCAATGATGGGGACGGGGAGTGTCGCTGCGCGTGGAAAGGCAGGCCACGCCACGCACCGACAGACCGTGGGCGTGGGCAGCGGGTGCGGCGTGCGACTGTCCATTCGGCAGCTCGCGAACT
Source organism: Hyparrhenia diplandra (assembly GCA_015847255.1). Lineage (NCBI taxonomy): Eukaryota > Viridiplantae > Streptophyta > Magnoliopsida > Poales > Poaceae > Hyparrhenia > Hyparrhenia diplandra. The sequence continues at coordinate 13,759 of JADLZK010002881.1, read as the reverse complement.
GCAAAAGGGATCGATCGGCATATGGACGGATGTAGCACGGCATACACGTAACGGCAGGAACAGTGACGCTTGGAGGACAATAGTACAATATACAACATTCCATTCCATGGACGTCCAAAGTCAAAGGCTGCTGCTGGCAAACCAGTGTGGTACTGGTGTGTGGATTGCTAGCCGTGGAAGGTGTTTCATATACGTGTGCGCTCCTCATTCCTTGGTGGGCTAAATAAAGCCGGCGGGCGCCATCGGATCTCTGGCGGCCGGCCCACGTTTCGATCGCTGGTGTTGCTTCACTTGGACGAACTGGTTGAATTTCGGTCTCCGTTACATTACACGTACTCCGTGTATCCTATGACTGCTGCAAACAATACCGTGTACTGAATGATCATGATGTCAATGTCAAAAAAAAAATGATCATGATGTCAACTCAACTACTAGGATACGGTATCGTCGCCACGTATACTTGGCCGGCCGCCCGGTTGCCCCTTTCGGCGCGCGATCCCATGTCTGCCTGCCTCTGCCTCTGCGCGGGTCAAATCGCACCGACAGAGACGCACATCCTCCTTTTGACTTTTGTTTGCCTGCTCAGACGGCAGGCGTCCACGCCCGATCCCCGTCCCGTCTCGTCCGTGTGCACACCCATGCCGCTGCCGATGCCGTGCCGTTTCTACTGGATCCGCACTTGGAACAGCAGTACAACGGACCACTCTCGCTAGTGCCGGTGCCGTTCCTTCCCCCTGCTCCTTATCTTTGCACACAAGTGGCTGCATGCCGTTGGTCCCAGCGACATGATGAAGGCCAAGCTAGGAGCTAGCCGGCGGCACAACGCACGATGACGCGTCCGTCCTGCGCGCCAACTGCCGGCCCGCAGCGGGGCAATCTAGCGCTGACGACGTTCTCGGTGGACAAGCGCGGAATCGAACCGCCGGCCGTCCTGGGCCGGGAGGCGTCACGCAGCAGGACCAGCCGCGGCGACCTGAGCAAAGCAAACGGCGACGCGCGCGCACGGGACCGGTCCCGCTGGGAGCCGACTGGGTTCCTCGCGTTGTGTGATGTGGGCTGTGGGCTGTGGCCTGTGGCGACACTTCAGCTGTTGTTTAAGTCTGGATCTGGCATGGGCCAAGCGGCCAGGCCCAACTGTCCTGGGCACACGACAACTGGACTGGATGAAGTTGGGACTTGGGCAAATGCCGGCAGGCCTTCCCTCGAGCAGATGTTGTGATGCGTCCACGCTTCGCTGGGAAGTATTTTCCGCTAAAATCCTTTAAAAAAGTATTTTCTTCTGTTATTAAAAAATAGAAAAATTGACTATACGTCGCTACTAACTAGAGCTATATAAATGTAATGTTAAACTAAAATATGCTAGTGTGCAGCTAAATAGGGTTCTATAAGATTGCTAACTTGATACCATATTTTAGACAAAGGGGATAATAAATGAAATTGAATTTACATTAGGTACTGCAATCGCGCTATCGATACTATTTTAGGAAAAGCCTTTTCTGAAACGGTCTTGTGCTTTAGTGCCAGTTTTACATGCGTTGGATAAAGCTTTCACACCCACTGGCACTACCGCAGACTAGGATTGACTTGAATGCCAAAAACGGCATATAAATGGGTTAAACCGCCAAAAATAATGAACCTTGACCACAAACCGTCAATCAAACACACTCAAGGATAGAAGCTAAGCGAAATTATTTTCGTTGGCGGTTTTAGCACTCAAGGAAATAGCCACCAAGAAAATTGCGACCGGACTTAATTTACCAAAGTGCCAAACAAATGCTATGATTGCCAAGGAAAGTAATTTTCTTGAGGGTCGACAACCGTCATTTAATTTCCTTTTTTTTTTTTTGACAGTGCCATTTAATTACCTTGAGTGTCTGTTTCAATTTAGCACTCAAGCAAATTTTTAACTGCCAAGGTAATTTCAACTCTTTGTGAGACCATGAAGATTGGGGATATTAGAGCGATTCTACTAGATGTCGTATCATACATCGGAAAGACAAGCTCTTGGATGTCCAAACGCCCGTGCCTAATACCCGCCCATTGACATGTTTTTTTCTGTTCCTCTGCATGCAACGCCAACAAAAAAATCCCTGCCCTCACCCAGCATAAAATTGAATAGAAATGGAAATCGCGCTACCTTGAGAGCTCGAAAATAAACGTACTAGAGCCTACGACTATGATGTCTGTCCACGCCTCCATGGATGAGACAAGCGAAACTCCTCGTTGGTCTTGACCTTGGAACCGTCCCTCGCGTCCTCCTCGAGGGCGTCTCGAGAGTGCCGCGCCGCCACCTACCTCCACCCCTTCACGCCGCCGTCGAGGCCGCCGTCGCCGCCCCTCCTCGCCGGCGACGGCGAGAAAGGAGGGCCCAACAAGGCGCCTCCCGCACCTCTCCTACCTCCCGGTTGCCCCGTGCCCCTCCTCCCCCTCGCCACCCTCCCACTCCCTACTCGGGCGCCGGCGCGGCCGGCCGAGGCCTGGCGGTCGATCCGACCCCCCTCCGCGGCCGGATCGACCCCCCGCAGCGGTCGGATCCGCTCCCCTCCCGTCCTCGGCCGGGGCGCCGGCGCCGCCCCAACCCTAGGGTTTTGCGGCAGCGCGCCCGAGGCTTCCTGGTCGCGTGGGCGGCGGGATGGCGATCGTGGTGGAGCGCCCGGGCTCCTGGCTACCCACCGCCGGGTGAGCGGCCGGCGGACCCCCTCTCGGATCTCGCGCACCCCACCGTCCTCCGTCGTCGGGGGCCGCGCTGAAGCGGCGGCGCGGGCTCCTCCCACCGGTGGGTGGGTGGAAGGACGGGCCGTGGGTATGGTCTTCTTCTTCCGCCGGTGATTCGGCCGGGGGCGCCGCCGACGGGATCGGGCCCTCCTCGCAACCCGGATCCGTCCTCCCCGGTGTTTCGGCGGGGCGCCGCCGTGGGCGGCTCGCCTGCGACTCTGGGCACGACGGGCGTCGGCGGCGGCGACCTTAATGGCCGATCCGCGCGGCGCCTGATCGGCGGATCGGCCCCAGCGGCGAACCTCCATCACGTCTGCGGCTGGAAGAAGGGCCCCGCGCCCGTGCCAGCGCGCCAGCCACCCAACCGCCGTGGGTGGAAGGTCTAGGCCGGCCGGGGCCGCCTTGTGTTGAGGGCGACCAGTGCGGCTCCGGCTCGAGTGCTGTGGGCGGCGTGGTGCTCTTGTCTCTTGGAGGACTTCACCTTCTTTGGGCGGGCGTGGGTCGATGGTGTCGGGTGAAAACCTCCTCCCACAAGCTTCCGTGGGCCGGCGGATGGCGGCGACGGGCAGCGTCATTTCCTTCTTGAAGGCGTCGTTCTTGTGCCGTCGGCAGCGGATGCCGGGGCTCGGAGCGAAAGTTCCGGTGGGTGCTCTCAACGCTGGTGGCGCCCTCGGGCGTCACCTCCTTCTGAAGCTCCGTTGAACCCTCGAGCTCGCGGCACGCCATGCGGCTCCGCCGAATCTCCATCGTCGCCGGCTAGCGGCCTCCTTCCGCCCGCGCCCGTTGTCCTCACCGCCCTGCGTTGGGTTGGCGCCATCGTCGCCTCGTCGTTGTTTGGCCGTGGGTCTCCGACGTCGTGCCACGGCGACCCGAGCTTTCACCGCTTCATCTAGTTCGTCCCCTTCGCCCCTGTGATGCGCGCCTTCGCCAGCGTTCATCTTGGCACGCTTGGATGTTGACGCCTCTCGTCGCCGTGGCGCGCTGTTGGCCTTGGGCCACGGTCTTGCGCTTCGGCTTGGAGTCGTCGGGGTTCACAACAATGCTATCGTCGTCGCCGTTCTTGGCCTTCTGGCCACCGGGCGGCGTGCTTGATCCACCTCGGGCGCGTCGCTGCCGGCGTGTACGCCCCTTGATGACCTTCAGTGTGCCGGCGACCGGAGCATCACTCTTCTATCCAACTGGCGACTCCCGGCGTCGGCCTAGCGATGTTGCTCGTCACCGTTAGTTGTGTTCTCAGGGTTAGTTGGGGTGGCCTCCTCCTTCTTGCTTTGTTGTTGTGGCCACTTTCTCGTGGTCACGTTGTGTGCGTGCGTCTTGTGTTGTAGTGTTGAGTTGTTTTGTGTTGTTCGGCCGGTCTTGGCCTTTTTTCTTAATGAAAATGACACGTGAAGTCGTGTTCGAGAAAAAAAAAAGTGTTGTTCTGTGAGAGAATAAGTTAAAAAAAAAAAGCGAAAATAATTAAGTGGAAACCATAACAAGCGAACATGGATGTGATGAGGAGTCCAATCAAGTCAACTATGGGTGGTGGGCTGTCGCGGTACCGAGCTTTTTTCCCCCACTGTCGCTGTCCCTGCTTCTTGCGGTCAGAAGGACGGATGCTGCATCATGCACTACACGCCTAGAGTTCGAGTAAACTCCCATATGGTTTTTTTGTATTATAATACACGACGTACTGTCGGTATTATTCAAATTAATAGAGTGGATAGTTGTTAACTAAGGAAACTACCATGCATACAGAATCTCCTCCAAGATTAATAAGCGTGCATGATCGGTACTATTATCAGACACCGGCAGCTGAGGACTGGCAGTTAGTTGGTTCACTTTTCTGCTTACATAAGTACTTTGTACTACTACTATTATAAGATTAAAGAAAACACCATGTTTTGTGTTAGAAAAAAAAAACAGTACAATATGAATTTTTCATCACTATGTTTTGTACATTTTGTATCTCTAGTGTTAACTTATTTTGTATTGAATTTCCTAGCCTATCAAAATAATGATGGAGACAAGTTCAAGATATATGTACTTTTTAAAAATAAAGCATCACCTAAAAAAAATATTTAAACTTAACATACGGAGAAATAACATAACGAATTTTTGTTAAGGGATAATAAACTTCGACTAAGTGAAATGAGGAGTAAATCGAAACAAACATTAATATATCTATTAGATGGGAGTAATTTAGACTGTTTCTTTATTCATATACACTCACAGTGGATAAGAGTAGAGAGAATCTTCCCCAAAATTAGGCGTGCATCATTGGTTCTATATACAATTATATATGCGCGCACTTGGCAGTTGGCACACAGTTTTTACGTTGACAAACATTGTGAATTGTGATGATGATCACTCAGATTTCTGTTGTGATTTGTGAACCCAACTACAACTAAAGAGCAAAAAAAAAGGCAGCGGAAACAGGGAAAATACTGGTCCGCTGCTGGTGGCATGTTATTTCAGCGCAATGCAAAAGACAACTAAGGCCTTCTCCAGTGTAGGAGTAGTGCTAGAAAAAAACACTGGGTCCCACGGCTGAAGGGAGAATCACTCTTCAAGTGCTGCAATGTCAAATAGTAACTGGCACCACTCTAGGGCCCTCATACACAGTATTTTCTGTCAGCCCTTTGTAGGAAGCACAGCAGCAGACGTACTAGAGTAGTAGAATGAAAATCGTTTTCTATTGAGTGGGAGTAGTTTGGGAGCGACGCAAGTAGTTGATTCGCTCCACAAATTTCTGGCACCACTGACTACTAGCATCACTGGCCACAATGGCAGGAGCGCAGCTTCAATTTTCTCTCTCTTCTTCAAGCGCTACTTAAGCGATACACTGCGGACGGCCTAAAGAAACGATCGCAATGCAAGAGATGATCGCCTTGTTCGGGTTTGGTGGTCTTTGGTTGGCTGGTCTTTGGTTTGTTGTGAGGTAAAAAATCGCCGTTAATAGTTAATTTGGCGTCTTTGGTGCTGGTTTTACGTGAGAGGAAAACACTGTTGCTGAACCAGCCAGCCGAACAAGGCCGATGATTCTATCCGCTGCTGGTGGCATGTTATTTCAGGCCGCATGCATGCATGTCGGTACACACTTCCATACTGCTAGCACTACCATACACCGTGCCCATATATAAAACCTGACGTTTCCGTGACCAAAAGCTTATTAGCAAGAGACAAGCAGGACAAGGTCTGATAAAAAGAAACCTCCTGAGCTTGACCTCGTTGTCTCGAGCCCCCCATTCTGGCAGACACAGACACAGACGGCTCTAATCAGGGACTAATTAAATAAATATTAATGAGGTGCCTCAGCTTTCAGAATACAAGCTAACATGGCTGAAACCACATGCTGCCAAGTGCCAAGCGTACAACGAATCTGCAGCACAAGTCCCCCACAGAAAGATACGCATTTGGAGGTTGCGTTTCCAGCGTTTAGACACGGCTGGACCAAATAAATCAGGGTGGTTAGTGCTTGGTTATTATCAGCGTGGTCCTGCAAATTAGCTCAAACTTCACTCTGATGGCCACTGCTGTTTCTATCTGAACATTCACCTTCTGCAAAGACTCACTGTGTGTCTGTGACATTAGATACGATCTCCTACAATCTTGATACAGTCTATTGAGATGCATGCAGCATACTGTATGGTCACTAGTGCACAAACCTTTTTTCACGGCGCCATGCCCAAATTTTCACTTGCGGTCGACTACTCTCGCCTACATGACCCGCCAGTGTAGACAAAAAGCGAGCCCCACGTGTTACCCGCCAGTACAACAATATTTTCAATGGCGTCTCGCATTACAGGCGCTACTTGTCAATGTCAACCAACAGAACAAAAAGGATTATTACCAGCGCCACTTGTAAATAGACGTCAGTACTTATGCAGTTACACAGACGGCCGATATTCCTCTGCGCCTGTGGTAAAATGTTTAACACCACTGGTTGATTTGGCGGCCCGCCAGTATAAAGACGTTTTGACAAGCGGTTTATTTAGAGGTACGCCACTAAAAAGGATTATTGTGTCACATTATCACTGGACTTTAGCACTAGCAATTTGACTGTATGCCGTTGAATATGTGTTTGGACCCGCTAGTAATAAAGGTCCCTACACTAGTGGGTATTACAAAGAACACAATGAATCTCACTGCAGGAATGATGCATCCACCCACACCATGAGCATGAAAGAACCCTGAGGCATGGGGTGTCACTGCGAGGACACTACCCATCCCATCAGGGCGGTAAACGGTAGGGCAGACGAGGGACAACATTGATCAGTTCAGTCGACCGATGGAGCAGCATCATGTGTGTGTTGCCCCTGCCTGGTTGATGGCCTGATGGGGCCCTCTTTTTAGTTTGGCAGATTTAGTAGTAGGGATCTATTCTCTAGAGCCCGTAGAGAAAAAAGAAACAAAGAAAAACCATTCAAAAAGCATTCAGCAAATCGCCAAACTTCGGGGTTGCCCGTGCCCCTAGCTACCTAATAATTGTACACTCCTATTGCCATAGCCTCCTAACGCAATTGCTTACTCACTCACATGTGACGTAATGGTCCACAAACTAAGGCTCATTATGCTAATACCGCCTCCGGTTTTGCCAAGTGTTGCAAAGTGGTGCTTATAGATGGTACTAATCCGAATCATAAGCATCTAACTTTTCATAAGCACAGGTCTAATCTGCAAATGTGTCAAACTCTAGACACCACCGTGCATTTGGGTCCTGCAGCCGTCCCAATTTATGTTTATATATAGTACCCAAGAGAGCCGTGGAGAGGAGCCTGGCCTGCTCTTCTTGTGTTACAACATTGCCAATAGCGCAAAACAGCAGCATGATGAAGCCATCCTGTGTTGTACTTGTTTCAAGTCTTCTTGTAGCCACTCTTGCATCTGCAGGTGCGTCTTCATCTTCTCCTCCGTCTCCCCTCGGCAAGCATCCAGAGCTGATTCTAGGCCGCAAAGGCAGAGAACTCGGTCAGTCATCAGGATACGATCACCAGCATCAGAGCAAGAACATGCAGATGCAGGAGCCTGAGGTCAGTTCATACCCCATACATACATCACCAAGAACCTGTTGAAGTTTCATTCCGTTATCTGCACTAGAAAAACTGAGTGCCTGAAGGCTGGATGCATTGTTATCTGCCTGTTTTCAGTTTTCATATATAACTGAGTGTATTGTTATCTGCCTGTTCTCAGTCTTCATATAGGATGGATGCATTGTTTTGGGGGGTTCAGTTAACATTTTCAGCGATGTGCAGACAGAGAGCTTGACACAGTATCCGTCCATGGCTTGTAGGAAGTGGCTATGGAGGTGAAGAAGCCCAAGGAGGAGGATGCCAAGGCGGGTTGGACGGCAGATCAGGGAGAGGACGCCGAGGCAGGGCCGATCTACAGCGCGGACTACAGCAGCGTGGCCATGCATGCTGGCTCTCCGCCGACGGCGAAGCCCAAGCACAGGCACCCCGTCAAACCATAGGACACTGTCCTTAATCCTTGTGTAGTCAATTACTATATGTTGTTAGTTTCGTGTGTTTTCATCGCTGGATTGTACAAGTACCCATGTCTTCTCTGTAAAATATAGGCCCCGCTGTGCTGCTGCTTGCTTCTGTTGCTCTTGCTCTCTGCCCCCTGCTGCCCTTGCATGATTGCTTCTCGTTGATAGGGGATGAGTGATGATGTAGATCATGCCCTTGCATGATAAGCTGATCCGCACACACACACCTGCCGTTAAAATGGCCCCAAAAAGCACCGTCAAAATGGTGTAGTTATATCGGCGGTGTTTGGCATGCTGCCGACATGACCCTGCCAAGAACCTGCCGTGCGATGCTGCAGTTGCTACTTGCTTGCACTGAAGCAGCCGCTGTGCCGCGGGGCTGGATGGTTAGGAGGGCAAACAGCAAGTGACGTCGGAATGCTTTCAGCTTAGAAAATCGTAACCTGAATTTCAAGACTGAAGACCAGACTCGACTGATTTTTTTTCATTGTCCATTGTTCACCCCCAAACGGAGTCAAAAAGTACAGGCCAAGCCCAAACATGGTGTGATGGTGTCCAAGCAAAAATGTAACAACCCTAACCGAGAATCAAAGACAATGTAATTTTGTACAGAGTGGCGCCAAGCAGAGTCGCGGGACCCAGGCCAGTGAACAGCAGAATCAGTTCTGTTGTTGGCCTGTTTATTCGTGCCTGAACCATCCTTCAACCTGCTTCATACCTTCAGTGCCAGCTTCTTGGCGGCAAGAACCTCCGCTTCAAGGGTTGGCTGCCACAGAATCGTGGTCTCAGCCAGTAGTCCAGTCACAATGTATGGGTCCATGTTTGATGCCGGGCGACGGTCTTCCAGGTAACCTGTTAGAAACGACAAGGTGAAAAGGTTAAGTCGCCTAGGATTTGTAGTTCAAGTTACTAAATTCAGATCAGATGCATGGATTTTACAGCAGTGCAGCACTTGCTTTAAGAGTAGGGAGTCAGAGTTATGTTAAAAATCATCTGACAAGATGCAAAATAGAAAATTACTGATGCTCTGAGCGAATGAGGGCGTATCTGACCAGATTTTCTCAAAATCATCCCCAAGGAACTGGAAACCAACCACATTATAGGGCCATTCAGATAGAGCGCAGTAACTATGACCCCAGTTAGAAGGTACACCAACTCAGCAAGATGATGGAAAGTTAGGGGAAGTTATATGTCACTGGTATTTATTTATTTACTTGGGGCCTTTGGGGGTGGGGTGTATTTTGTGAGTTCCAACTGTAAGCAATTTCAGGGAACACTGCAAGAACATTTACCTTTCCCATTTGCCTCAGTATCTCGCCCCACACGAACAGAGCAGCCACGGTTTGCCACACCCTGAAAATGAAAAGGTTTCATTGGAACAACTTACAAATAAACAATATTCAGTGGACTCGCAAAAAAAAATAATGAAAGGTGCTCCATCCATACCCATGAGAAGGTGTCGATGCTAGCAGTCTCATGTCTCCCTGTCAGTCTTCTTTCATTTCCTTCTCCGTATGAACTGATATGCAAATCATGGCGCAGAGAAAGGTTCAGGATTGCTCTCTTGATCTCTTCAAATCCTCCGTCCTCACGCATGATCTTCGTGCTACATTCGCAAGGAATTCAGACTGTCTGTCAGTCCCACTGTGTCAAATGTATTGAGAAAATACTAAATAAAGAAATTTAGTAATTAATTGAAGAGAATGGGCATTATATGGATCCACTCACACTAGAAAACAACTTATTGATACTACTAATACTTCACTTCTACAGTTCTACCCCCTTTCCAGAACATAGAGCAAACTTTTTCTTTACCACTCAGTAGTCAGCATATGCTAAACCATACTGCTCTAGGCATTCTTGTGTTTGTCCATTAATGACAAAATTACCATGAACAAACAACCAAAGGAAATTAAGCCTTATCATAAAAGACTGTAACCTGTAATTTGTGTGGCAACCAGCTCCGTTCCAGTCACCCTATCATCAATACAATTGGATATGTTAAGATTCCTTTAATTCTATTACACTGTCATGATTCAAAACAACTTACTGGTGGACATACCTGAATTGGTTGGTTTGGATCAAGTGTAAGGACAACCCCAGCTTGCTCTGTGATTCTCTGATAAAGGTGAGTGGGACAATATTTAGATGCATTTATGGTGATGTAAAAACTGGTATTAACTAAAGGGTGAAATCATGGGCTTCAGGCCTCACATGAGAAAATTGTTCTGAAATGCCTAATTCAATCATGATATACTGCTGTACGTAATCATAAATGCCTTACTATAATAAGCTGCTGGACTTGTAAAATACTATGCTCTAATAATTAGGAAGAAGAAAAAGAAATTAACGACACGATATGGGGAAAATCCTTAATTATTGTTTGAGGTACCTCAAGAATGTATCTTGAAATCCATATGTGATCTCCTGCTTCAATACCAACACTAGGTCCAACTTGGTACTCCCACTGCACAGATAAGGTTAATGAAGTTCTGCCTGATAAACAATTTTATACTTTCCTTTGCAAGAAGAGAAATGAGGGGCAAAATGGTGGTGGTATACCACATTGATTAGGAAAAAAATGCAAACTACATGTGTATTTTAGTATCATAAGTTCATAACCATACCTGACCAGGCATGACCTCCCCCGTTTGTTCCACTAATGTTAATTCCAGCATAAAGGCAAGCCTTGTAGTGAGCATCTGATATGTCACGGCCAAATGATTTGTCTGCTCCTACCGCACAGTAGTACGGACCCTGCCATATTTTGACACAATACGTTTTTCAAATCGTGCTCATTAAGCCAATACAAGACATGCATTTCAACAAAGTAAAATCATATGGCATGATAAACCAAAATTTTTCTCCTTATTTATCATGATACCTGGGGACCAGGGTAGCCTCCAACAGGCCAGCCAAGAGGCCAATTCACATCTTTCTGGAGCAGAGTGTACTCTTGCTCTATGCCAAACCTGGAAGGAAAATGACACAGCAAGTGTTTCAACATTCAGCTCATTCTGTGAAGACAATGAGAAAATAATAGTGAGGTTTGCATTATAATTTCTAGGGAGATGTTATTAATTCATAATTACCATGGAACTTGTTCAACAACTTTCGGTCGCTGAAAATTTGTGCAGCCCTGTGGCGTTTGTTTGTAGGAAGCGGTTCCCCCTGTGGCGTGTAGGTATCACAGATAACCTGGGAAGCCAAATTTTATATTAATCAGCGTGATGTCATCCAATTACTAGTTAAAGTTCAGCAAGTTTGCCAATGCATTTAGGTGACAATGTGTCATTCAATCCAAGAGGAATATGCAACAATTACAATAGAATCAAATAATAGCCCTGTTTGGATCCATGGGTTAGAGTTAGTTTGAGCTATTTGGGGCTCAAATACCCCTAAAGTATCCAAACATGAGGGTTAGATTGGGGTTAGCCAAATGTTTGGGAAACTATATTTAATGCGACCATCCAAACACCTCTTTAGTTAAAGTTAGGGGGTGGGGGGATTTTAGTTAAAGCTAGTTGAAGGCTAGTCATGGGCTAGAAAGTAACTCTAACCTCTAATTTAGCTAGAGTATCCAAACAGGGCCAATGTATTACAACTAAAGGACTACTTGAAAAGGCATTAACACTCTAACTAGAAACTGCTGTTATTTTAGCCCTTTTATTCAAGTTTGTTTGTGTGGAATGGGACGGGAAGTACCAAAATGTTGTTGCCACCTCGGAATGGATCCTTGAAGATAGCCTGGGGCTGAAAGCAGAAAAGAGAAACATCAGAAATGTAACAGCAAAATGCTTGCATATAAAAGTATTGTAATTTCCCTCTTACTATAGAATGACTTCACTGTCTTCTCCCGGGGCTTGCCCTGTGCTTGATCCATCGTAGTTCCATTTTGGTAGTTCCGAGGGATCCTCCACCGGTTTCGAAAATGTCTGAAACGCAGGCAGTAAGATTTAATTTTGAATATAGCCAAGTAAAAGCGATATACACTCAGGAAAAAATGTGCCCTGTAATCATTGATTCGTTCCCTAAAGACCTGGGACCTGTCAAGTGTCCAATAAAGGAAATCCAGATGACGTTGAATGCTTACCCTTGATTTGCTTCTGATGTCGATTCCAGATCCTCCAACCCTACACAATGTTGTGTGATCCTCATTTTAGTATATTTTTTTTCTACAGTTTATAATCACAAAAATATCTGGTGCACACACAGTGTTATCTAAGTGGGGAGCAGGAACTTGAAAGCAAAGACGGATCAGCACCCACAAATCTTCAGAAGTGATGACATTTTATATTAGATTAAAAGCATAAGAACTTTAGTGACTCCAATGCTATTTTATCGCCTTTTGGAGTCACTAAGCATTGGAGTAGGGCTGTGTTTAGATGCCGAAACTGAAAATCCAAACTCACTATTCACCCCATCACATCAAAAATACCGGCACATGTATCGACCACTAAATGTAGGTAAATAAAAAAACTGATTACATAGTTTTGATGTACACGACGAGGCGATTCTTTTGGCTAGTTACGCCATGGTAGGATAATGTTTACCACAAACAAACGAAACGTCTTCTGCTTCTTTTGATTCGAATAGCGTTGTTTTTCACCTTTTCCCACCAACTAAACACAGGTCGTAAAAAAAGGTATCTCACTGTTTGCCCCAGTGCTAGTGGCATCCCACCCCACCACTTTCTCTGCGCTACGCACGCACGTACCAGATGTACTCGGCGATGAACTTGTCGGTGTAGGGCGTGGTGTCCATGTTGAGCAGCTGCTCGAGGCGCGGCACCACCCCGGTGCTGCCCGTGCTGACGGCCATGACCTTGAACCCCGGCGAGGCGCCGCCGCGGGCGGTCCTACTCCTGACGCCCCACACCCTACCTCCCGCCGCCGCCGGCCTCACCCTACCTCCCGCCACCGCCTTCACTCCGACCTGGCACTGCATCGCCGGCAACACCGCCTGCGCCGCCATTCCCAATCAAACCAGAGACCAGCCGCCGCCCCTCCCACTCGGCAGCCGAGACCTTCAGCAAAGCAACAGGGGCGTCAACCAGCAGCACAATGCAGACAGAGTAGTGCGGCACCGAGCATGGCAGACTCACTCACCTTCGACGAGCGCTGACGACGCGAGACGAGACGACGGGGAGAGGGCAGGCGGGTGTCGTCGGGTTGTGGCGGCGGAGCGCGTGCTAAATATTTCGCATCTTGCGAGGATGACGGCAACAGGCATCTGGCTTTTGCGAGGGGGATAGGGCTTCGCGTGTCGTTGGGTGGACGAGAGATCGCCGGCCCTTGACGGCCATCAGAGTCAGGCAGGTACGAGGCCGGGAGCCATGACGCCCGAGGTTTACCCCGATCACACGCAAATCCGGATAAAACCCACGAGTTTTCCAGGATTCGTCGGGTACGGCTCTCCTTGTCACGTCGGTGCTCTGGCGTGCCGCGAGGTCGAGTCACCTCCCGCTCCTGGCTTTGCTTTGTTTAGTACTATGTGATTCGCGGTAGCGGAGCCTCTGACCGGAGAGGGCGAGATTTGGATGGAGGCTACATTGCAGCCAAGAATCGTCATCGC
>JADLZK010002879.1:0-106634 GCA_015847255.1 Hyparrhenia diplandra | reverse complement strand
GCCTCTAATGGGCCGGCCCATTACGCTGCACCAGAGTTACCAATTATATTTTTTAAAGAAAAGAAAATTCATGGCCGGTCCCGCATGTGGTGTCATCTAGCTCCCTCTACTCTCAAAATGTTATTTATGAATCATTGAACTTGGATTTAGGAGTCATTCATATTCCAAACTTTCAGGGTGTCATTTCTAGATGAATTTAGCTTGGGGTGTCATCTAGGTCCCAAATGCTGATGTGGTGTGCTCCAACATGTGGGAAACACATGTTAATTATAATTCTATTTTTTTTTTTTTCTTGCACGTAATAAAAAAAAAATGAAAATCAGGTTTTGTAGCTACGATCTCTAGAATATTCCAAAAATTTTATTTTTTTTTAAATGCGATCTCGGATGAAGATGATTTTTACTAAAGAAAATTGTAGCTATCGGCGAGAACCATAACTTTCTAGTTTTGAGTTTTAAACTTTAGGTCGTTAAGGCAATAAAAAAACACTTTGTCAACATATATTAATTATGCATCTTAATGACCTCAAATTTAAAAACTTAAAACTAGAAAATTGTCAATCTCTTCAAGAACTAACAATTCTTTTTAGTAAAAGTCATCTTCATCCGAGATCATACAAAAAAAAATACAATTTTAGGAATATTCTAGAGATTGTAGCTACAATACGAAAAAAATTTAGTCTGTGCAGAAAAATAAAAAAATAGAATTATAATTGTAGGCCCCACATGTCGAGCATGCCACGGCGCTTGTTTGGGACCTAGATAACACCCTAAGCCAAGTTCAGGGACCTTAGCACTTTGAAAGTTTGGAACTTACATGACACCTAAAGCCAAGTTCGAACGTTTGCATGCTAACTATGGTCATTATTTTTTATTTGTGTATTTATACGATTTTCTAGCACTGTCGCACGTGCATGTTCACTAACTAGACATGCAACATGGATATGTTCTCCGGGGTAAAAAAATTCTGTTCAGCCATTAAAAACACAGTACAAAGGATACCACATATTCCACGAAATTTATTTCTCACATCCGTAGAGCGTAACTTAGCAACACTTTTTAGGGCACTGGTGTGACGCCGCAGACTTCAACTGTATACGGAGTACTTTCATGATTTCTCTCACGAAAGAGTAATAAATAAAACAAAACATACGGTGAAGAACCACACGAGGAGGACGCAACCTACAGTCCAGGCTTTCGTCTGCCGCGACAGCAATTCCATTTCGCTGACCCGAGTAGAGAGCTCACCCAGCATCTCGGCAATTTTTATGGTGTCGTTTCTAGCCTCCCTCTCGTCATCCTTGGGATGGTCCACCTTTGAGCAAGGACCCAAGCCAACATCACGATCCGTCGTCTGTCAATTGCAGAAGAGTAGATTGGTTAATCTGCAGTTTCTCATGTATTGTCATCGATGACTTTAATTAGCCTCCTCTTTTCGAGAAAAAGCACCTCGATCACTTGCCTTGCGTGCGTGGCATGCATGAGCTTGATGGAGACATCTAGGAGCGTCGAGGTTCTTTTGCCCTTTCTCTGGTTAAGAACTTCATTAAGAACTTCAAACGCAGTCTTGGTTTGTACGGAAATATCGATGCCTGAAGTTTCATAAGAAGACGAGGACGATGGCTCATGGCATTAGAAAAAAATGGCAGTGAAATATTACTTGTTTCAAAATAAATAAGCAGCAGGAATGTCCACAATAATATTATATTATATAAGAGTATGAAAAATTTAGCATCTGTATACAGGACAGTTACATTTGTGAGTTTCAAAGGTGCTGGTGTTCAACGGCCCGTACAACAAAGCCGGTGAAGACATGCTGGAGATACATGCGCAGCGTGTCTTCTTTTGTTAGTTGAAATCCTGCAATTGGTAAGAAAAAAATCAGTGTTTATTGCGGACTAGGATTTCAAACAGTTTATTCTGCGTTTGACAAAAAGATACCTGAATTTCGATACGGAAAAAATTTAGAACTTTTTTATTCAGCACCAAAATGCCTAAAATGCAAATCTGCAGCAGGATGCGTTTTGGCTCCTCATGAGTCATGTGTGCTTTCTTGAGGACCTCATGTTTCCTCCAAAATCTCTATATATGGAGGAAAACCTATAGGAAATTTTCCTTAAAGGAACTTTGGGGAAAAAGGGATTTGTACCCTAGGAACTTCCACCTTGACTTCCAAGTTCCTTTTGTGCCATCCAAACTAAAGTATAAATAGTCTCGCGCTTAACGCTATAGGTCATATTAAATTTAAAATTAATTCTATCAAATTGTACTTATCAAGTTGTTTACTCTACAGGCCACATTAAGTCCATTGCTCTGTGTACTTTCATGTCCTCTCGTTAAACCAATCTAAAACTTAGCCTTGCATTGACAATTCCTGGAGGCATCTGATTTCAATTATATGAGCAATAAATATAATCAAAAGACAATTTTATCATCATGTCCTTATTACATCTTGTACAGGGCAATTCCCTAAGCACACATCAACGGCTGAACCAGCCTTCCTACTGGAATCCATACCATGACCAGTGCTAAATGCTGTGGCAGCACATAAACCAGCCAATAAGTTATTAAGCATCACTGATAGATATATTTATGATTCACGCAAGAAATCACACGTTTTGGTTACATATTTCCACCAAGACGGTCTTGGGTAATAAATTTCAGAACTTTTGTAATTCTGTTGAGCAATGCAAGGACCTCTAGCATAGTGATTACAGCATCTAAGTAGCACCCCACAGGTCTAGGTCTAACTTTCCATTGGAGCAATTTGAACAGGTCCAGAATTTAAAAATATTTTAAAAATAAGTTGGGGTTTTCTTGCTAACTTCGGTCAAAGAAAGTCTGTTGAACAATATATTCTAGTTGAAGATTTGTTTAAGTTGTAGTCCTCCAATCTGCTTGGTATCTTATTGTTCTTTGATGGGTTGAGCTCTTTGCTTGTTTTGACCTATGCCTACAATTCATTATAATGATGCATTGTTTTTCCTAATATAGGCTTCTTTGTATACTAGTTAATATTCGCTACTGTTTGTATTAGAAGTGCATGCTAAGCCCCATATATAGGGGAAAACAGATTTGAGAGATTGTTGAGCGAATTTGACCGGTGCTCAAAATTAATTATAGTGTAGTTCATTTGCTAATAATTAAGCTAAAATCTAATTATTATTTGAAATTAGGCAAGTTTGTCAAAAGGTCAATCCAAATATGACTTGTAAATTTCTAACGTCCACCTTGATCACGAACTATATATTTTTTTCATCAACGTGGAAATTAGAATTTATACTAATTTCTTTCAGTTCAAAACGCAATTGTTTTATTAAGGCAATAAGTAGGCATATAGAGTCAAACATCAGAAATGATGTGAAACAACTCGAATATGTTTTTTTTTTTTTTTTTTGCAAGCATAAATATGTTTAATTGACATTGAAATGTTTGTGTTACGTAATTAGCGACACAGAAGGAAAATATACACACCTTGCATCTGAATATGAAGGACCAGCAAATGATATCTGAGTCGCCGTCTCTTCTGATACCTTCAAATTAATTTCCTATAACTTTTTTTGTTAGTGACATGACAGTGCTTTAACAAAAGTGCAGCGACAAACAGGGTTAAGGCCCTGTTCGTTTCTGTAGGATTGGTTTCTGCCCATGAACAGTTCCGGGCCAGGATCGAGTGGATCCGCTGCCTCCACTCATTCCAGCCCAGATTACATTCCAGGCTGAAATGGATCCAGGTCGTCCCTGTTTCTATGTTCGGTTGGGCAGGAATGGATCCAGGGCAGCTAATACAAACACATGCAAACAAGCATAGGCTGTTGAACTAACACAACAAAATATGAAACATTTCAGATTACCATCCAAACAAACATGAAGGCTGTTGAACTTGGACATAAATAAATAATAAGTTGCAGCGCTATTTCACCATGGTATATTGGTGCCCATGACATAAGATAAGCTTTAAAAACATGGAGAATCAGCTGTAAGTCCCATGGAAGAACATGCAACCTTCAAAACTCTCCCCATATACAGTCGATTTAAGAATTTATATGGTCCATATCACTGACCATCTAACAATAAAAAATCAAGGTATTGAAGATTAGATTTCAAATGAGTCTTCTACTTGCTATATCTAGCAGTAATCTCTTCTATGCTCCGCTAGCCACCTTTGCTATTCTTTTCAAGTCCAAGGAGGAACAATCTGCAAAATCAAAATCAAGTTAAAGAGCATTTCAATATCAGTGTGCATAGTATACTGCAGGTGTAGGGTGTTGAGATCAGCAATGTGTTGATTTACATATATACTGTATGGCCTAGAATATCAGCATGCATAGTATACTGTAGGTATAGGGTGTTGAGCGCAGCAGTGTGTTGATTTACATATATACTGTATGGCCAAGAACAGAACGAAAAAAGCACAAGGCCTCAAAATTGAAAAAAAGAAGAAAAGAAAGCGTGTACCCAGTACCTACCTATTGTGGCAGCATACATGCTAACCTAGTGGCTAGTATTATATGAAAAGCAGTATGAAGCTAGTATTGGTTAACAGGACAGAGCACAAGGCCTCAAAAGTTGTAAAGAAAGTCTGTGGCTGCCAATTGTTGAGAATTCAAAACCCTGACATTCAAAGGCCACACACATAGCTAAAAATTCGAAAACCTAACATATAACATTCAGGTTAGATCCTTCTTGAGTAACCTATTACTTCTATTTCTAATGGCAGTTTGTTAAGAATGGCAAAGAAACTGACCTGTTATGCCATCACATTTTTAAGCCACATTAAAGTAGCATCTTGATCTACTTGATAGCCACTCAAGAATGCCTCTCTATTCTCTCAAGGCTTTTGATGAACACTTGAAATGCTTTTGCTTTTTCTTCCTTTGTGACCTCCATTGTGCTTAGAACTGATATGCATCTAGTGATTGAAAAGTCATTAAGTGTAGCAGCTTCTTTTTCTTTGGCTAAATCTACGGATTCATCTTCCGCTTGCTTAGTCTTCATATCTATGTATCTTCCCATCATGTCTTCTATCCTTTCACCCTTTCTAGGTCTCTTTCCTTCCTTTTCACCCTTCTTAGGCCTCTTTCCTTCCTTTTCACCTTCCTTTTCACCCTTCTTAGGCCTTTTTGCTTCATTTTCAACCATCTTAGGGTGGTTTCTTTCAACAATTGCAACCTCATCTTCATCTTGCCCATGAGCTTGAATCTCGGCTATAGAATCATCATCATCACCATCTTGTACTTGATGAAATTGAGTGTTGCCCCAGTCTTCTACATCATAACAAGTGTTCAAGTGGTTCTTCCTCTTGTGGTGGCTCAAGTGAAGTGAGATTATAAGTTCCTTCACCAAATGGCCTACACAATTAGCAAAGTAATCACCATGCAGCCCAACATTATCAATAATTAATGGAAGAGAAAATAATATTGTGACAACAGAATATACCATCATACACGCCTCTCCCAATGCATCAAATAGTGGAAACTTTGCCTTACTGTTGTGGAACTTCTTGATTTTAGGATATGACTACACATTCAAATAATATTATGATCGATATGAGGTTATCAATAGAATCAGTTATCAACACAAATTTTGCCTTAATAGAATTAGTTCAAGGAATTAACATACTGTTTCAAGGTTTTTCCATTGAGTCCGCCGATGCTACAATCATTTGTCGATCTTCATCCCAAACCAACCCCACTTTCTTTCCTTGCAGCTTTGAGCATCTTATAGTCTCTTTTTCGCTTGTCCTTCCTTGTCTTGAATTTGATTCTTTGTGTACTTGACATACTTGTTTCTCACATGGAACTCCTTTACCATCCTATTCCACCCTTCGAGCTCCAACACCTCAGTATCACCTCGATAGCCACTCGTCTTTTATGCTCATGGAGAATGTCAACAAGTGACCTTTCAAGAGTCGATTCCAGTCCGCTCTTTTCTTTGCTACTGCGAAAGATTTCATTTCGGAGGAGCAATTTCATCGAATAAAAAAAGAGACTAGCCAATAACAAAGATGTGTTACGATT
This sequence comes from Hyparrhenia diplandra, assembly GCA_015847255.1. Taxonomy (NCBI): domain Eukaryota; kingdom Viridiplantae; phylum Streptophyta; class Magnoliopsida; order Poales; family Poaceae; genus Hyparrhenia; species Hyparrhenia diplandra. The sequence goes on along the minus strand of JADLZK010002879.1, from coordinate 100,615 downwards.
TGAACTGCTATGTGTTACAAGTAGAAAAACAAGGTAAATACGGGTTCTAGCTACGATTCTGCTTAAATATGCCAACACACCATACCTTTGGAGAAGCACCTTTCTTCTTAACACCACGCCTTTAGGAGAAGCCTTCTTTTGAACACTTATACCCATGAACCCGTGCAACTTTGGAGAAGCCTTTGCGATCATAGTGAGCTTTGGAGAGCCTTTTGCAACCATAGTCATCCAAATATGACACAAGCCTATTCACTTACTAGTTACTACAAGATTATTCACTTATTACAAGCCAAACTATTACAAGCTTATTCATGACAAAAGCCTAAAAGAAGTCCCCGCTTAATTGCAAATCCACACTTATTAACTTATTACAACATACTAAAAGACTAACTAAAATGGTGCCTGATCGATCCCACATTTCTTGGGCGATAGTGTCTCTTAAAACTGAATTCACATTTTGGTCATTTGTTTCATCACCACTTGGTAGATCAACAAACCGTTGTGGATGGATATTATTTGGTGATGATCTAACCACTCCTCATCTCCATCAAGTAATCGGATCGATTATGAAAGATGGCAGCAGCCTATAGGTATCCCGACTTGATTTTCCAACGTGTGGAAAGTGGCAACTTTCGGAATAGGAAAGCGCTTCTTAAGCACCCCCAAAGCCCTTTCCACATGATTCCTCAATAGTGCATGACGGTGGTTAAAGAGCTCCTTTGATTCTGTGGTCTTCGATGTCCAACCTCCAAATTCTTTCAAATGATAACGAACTCCCCGATATGGAGCAAGGAAAGATGGAGTATTTGCATACCCTCCATCAACCAAATAGAATTTGCCTGGAGGTACTTGGAAGCCCTTGGCTATAGCTGATTGCATTACTCTAGAATCTGTAGCGGATCCCTCCCATCCACTAGAAATGAAAGTGAAGTTCAGATCGAAATCGCATGCCACCATCACATTGATGCTTAGTGTGCTCTTCCTATTTCTAAAAGGAGAAGCTTTCGAGGGGATATGGAAATAGGAACATGGGTTCCATCAATGACACCTAGACAATTCTTGAAAATGGATAGAATCTAGGATTATCTTGGATTTTTTGGTGGACTTGATTAGGATTAGGAGGTTGAAGGTAACGACGAGCGAGTGCGGGAATGACAACCTTGAAGAAGTGGTTGATGTGATGATGGAAGGTGTCACCGCTGTGCCCAAAGAACACTTGGAGATCCTCATACGAGGCATTGTGACTTAACATGTATAGGAAGAAACCCAACTTCTCCTCCACAAAGTGATTCTAGTATCAACAAGAAGTCTTTTCCTTCTCTAAGATAAGTTGCCGTTCTCTAAATATGTGAGGTTCCATCCTAAATGCAACTTTTGACGTTCTTGACATGTCCCTCAAGGAGTCTATGAACTTTCATCCGGCCTGTTTTCTTCCGAAGTATGACGCTTCTTCTTTTTCTCCCCCTCTATTAGAACTCATTAGATATAAGGCGGGAAATATAAAAAAGCATCAAGTCATCATCATCTTCCTCCCTCCTCTTTCTAATACGATCACGCAATGAGAGACTCATTGGATAGGCGGCGAGGCTAGAGTACCTTCTCGGAGTTGGTACAGGATCCCAAGAAGGTGGAGGTTCACCTTCCCCCTACTCTAAATGGTGCCGTGAAATCTACAAATAATAAGAAAATGTATTTGTGTTAATAAAAAAACACACTTGAGGGGACGCCAAGGATTTGGATCATTGCATGAATGAAACAGGATATATAAAAGTAGCTGACAGTTTATTTAACAAAGACATAACACAAAGGGGCTCAAGTAAACTTATGTATAACTCGCAGATTTGGTAAATGGAAATACTAGAAAAAAAAAAAAGTTCATGCATCTCAAGTGTTACTTATCCTCAACAGGAAGACCCTCAGGCACTGGATACTGTACAGTATAAACAACGAAACAAAGAATGATTTTACTAAATAGAACAAAGAACATATTACAGCAGGACAAAAACAAGCATGCATCTCAAACAAATGCAGACCAACAGGGACAAAGAAACGCTTGAATTACTTGTGCTGGACAACAACATGCAAGATGCACACTCTTGTGGTTCAGACAAGTTGCTAATTGGATGACAGAAATCGACAGCCACATATGTAGATCAACATATTGTGGTTCAGCCACATGACAGCCATGCAGTCAAATGCATCTCATCTTATTTACTGCCTGATCTTACATGCAGCCATGCAGTCAAAAGCCCACTACTCTGTAAGTAGGCTGCAATTGACGACTAATGCAAAATAATAGGAAGGACAGAGTGCAGCAAAATGACCAACTAGCTGTCTAGAATTCATGTTGTCCTCCACTTGAAATAGAAAAGACCTTTACCGCCGATCAATTAGCATACAGATGTTTGGCAAAATAAGCCAATCAATTAGCATATTCATATTCTCAGTTTCTTTCACAGGAAGAGAAAGCTAAACCATGTTATATGCCTTTGGTTTCAAAATCATCTAGCTATCAGGCAATGCAGATTTGCACTAGCTATCAGGCAACACAGATTTGCACAAGCTATCAGGCACACAAAATCTATCACCTGCCAGTAGCAAAACAGGACAACAGGAGTGTGACTTGAAAAGGAGGCAATTGTTTCATGGCAGTAGCAGCCAGCAGCAAGATCTGCATTGCAGACTTCAGATTTGACGGGCTAAGGGACAAATCTAACACAACAACTAAGGACAAGCATAATCAGGCACAGTGAGTGAGCCATGCCTTCATGCTTTGTCCTCCTTTCGGGACACACATATAGCCATCACAATTTACGCAAAGAATCGCCACTAGCCATGGACCTTTCCGGGTAAACTCGACCACAAAGACCATGGGTTCGTACATCACAATTTACGCCAGATAATCATGAGGCTTTCAATCTCGAGAACCCTAGCGTATCTCAATCTCGAGCGTGCAAGGAGCATCAAGAACCTAGGAGGGGGATCAAGAACCCTAGCGAGGAGAGAGAACGAAGGGGAGGATGAGGTGACTCACCGGGAGAAGGAAGCGGCCGCCGTCGCCATTGCCTCGCCAGATCCCCGTCGCCTCGCCCGCCGCGCCCGCCCACGCCCTTGGCCCTCGAGTCGCCTCGCCTGCCCGAGCTCGCGAGTCGTGAAGTCGCCCTCTGTGTCCGCTCCGAGGGTGGGAGGTGCGGAACGGTTCCAGGCCGCGGAGAGCTAGCGAGAATCCAGGCCGTGCCCGTTTTCATTCCCAGTCGGACCAAAACGAACGGGCCTTTTTGCTCCTATCCGGGATTGAAACCGGACCATGTCAATCCAGGTGGATCGGGCTCCGTTCCGGGCGATCCGCTGAAACGAAACGGGCCCTAAGGACAACAAAGAAAAAAGTATATGCATATGTATTTATCATCATCTCAGCTCCTTTTCTAAATAAAATGTCTTTATCATCAATCACGATATGTTTAGAGACGCAAGTTTGTGTAACGATATTGAGATTTGTCGGTGTTACGAAAGTACCAACAAGTAAGATTCACCTTGGCTTCTCGGAAAACGAGAATTTATGTTTTTGTTTTCTTGAACGGAGGGATTATTACCTGTGATTGTGAGCATGGCGTGTATTCTGCGGCACCCACCGCGGAATCAAGAGCACGGGTGTTGTGGACATGGCTCACGAGGGGGATGAGCAGAAGATACGAGTCAATATTCTGCTCGACTTCACGGAGCTTGGCGGCCTGTCTCCCTCCCATGAAGAAGCGGTATGCGGTGGCGCTCCCCTGGCAGGAGACGATCAGCTGGTATGCCAGGCGTAGGTTCTCCTCCAGCGCCTCCATAGGGCGGGCCGTCGCCGTGCGTCGCATCACCTCGGATCCCTGAAGCTGACGCAGGAGGTCGCCGACCATCTCAACGCGCCTGGCGAGACGCTTGCATGTCCTCTTAAAGCCGCCTCTCATGGGGTGTTTTACGCCACTGTTTCCAATACACCGCCCTTTGAAACTGTAGTATGAAACACCCTCTCTCAATGGGCCAATTTCATCTCACGGTTTCATAGGCTACATACAACTTTAAATTACTGCACAAAGTTGTGATCAATTGTTTCATCTAATTGTGTGGCCACAAAAACGCATCCTGCATTTCATCACACGGTATGCCACGGTGCAGCTCTCTTACGACGCCCGCCACGGAGCCTGTTCGTCGTCGAGCTCGCTCCTGCTGCTGCATTCGCTCCAAAATAAATCAAGAACGAACTGCTCACTAGCCTGCTTGCTTCCTTGGATATCTAGACGCACGACAACAACACAGGGAAAGAGATTAGCACTAAACTAAAGAGCTGCAAAGACCTTCCCCGTACTCGAATCCAGTGAACACCGATGGTCACGAATCAGGCAAGAAATGGAATTAGCACTGAAATAACGAGCTGTTGTAGCGATGGGTACTGCAGTTGTGCTGTACCGATGCAATCAGGCACCAATCAGACAACGCGCGGCGGCCAAGCTTGTGCCGGTGGCCAAGGAGCCCGCACACGGCCGGGCAGGCAGGGGAGCTCGCTCGCAGCGGCAGAGCCCGCGGTGGCGCTCAGTTGCGCTTCGCGGCAGCGCGGCGGCAGAGCCAACCACTTGCGCGCGGCAGCAGAGCATGCAGCCAGATCTCGCCCAAGGCCGGGAGTCCGTGGTTGAGCCCGTGTCAGCATCAGCGGGGCGAGCGGAGGGGCATGTGCGTGCGGGATGGAGACTGGAGAGGCAGAAGGTTGGGGACGACTCGCGCGCGGGAGGATGGGGATGCGCACAGGATCAGGAGCGATGAAACGATAGGCCTCAACGCAGGTTTCATGCGAGTTTCATTGTTTTGGAAACTGTGCGAGCGGGTTTCAGCTACATGAAACTTTATCTTCTCTCCTACCCATTTCACGCAAATCTTTCTTTTACGCCGATGTGTTGTCTAATTAATGTGCATGATACTCCCGTAAAACCCTCATTGAGACTGGCCTTGTTGTGCCGCGCCGTCTGGGCCTTGTGCACGATCATCGTGATGAACCGAAAGGCCTCGGAAGCTCCTTCCATGTGCGCGGAGCTAGCCGTGTCGATCGGCCACACTGATCCACACCACCATCTACCTGTCCATCGATGATCGATCGCAAGGGTCAACAGTTCATTTGGTGCGTCTAGCGCAAAAACAGCCTGGGCAAAGTTTATTATATCTTACCGATGGATTGATGAATCAGAAGGCAAAAATGACAGATTAGGAGCGCAAGATAGATCGAACCTCATTGATGTCGTTATCCTTGCCCCAAATTTGCTTTGATCTTGCGCGTCAGTTGCTCTGCCTGTACTATTTATAAACTATAGTGCAGTGCCCGGCCGAATCAAAAGACTTTGACTTGGTTAATTAACAAACAAATGACGATGGCAACCTGCTTGAATGAATGTGTACTTATTTATATTCTAATAAGTTAAGAAAACAGCGAAATAACCGAGAAGCTTCACTGATCAATTGTCAACGGGTTAGGTGTCCGATCCTATCTTGGTTAGCTCTAGAAAGAGAGAGGAGATGCAACACAAGCCGTCTGGCTTATTAGCCGTAGTACATGTTCTGATGATTCAATATTTTTTTCTCTTATATAAAAATATAAGCACCAACCAGCTTACCACATGAACAACCCCGCATTAATGCAAGCTATCAATGCACAACAAGCGGTGTAGAGAGACATTTTTTACACAAATGTTGTAAGAGTCTATATCCTTTTCTTTTTTTTTTTTTTTTTTTTGGAAGATATATTAAGCATCAGCACAAGACATCCTCCCCTATTACAAACCGAACTTCAAAGAAAAAAAGAAAATTACAATTGAGTCCTCAAGATCCAATCTCATCTTCTTCGCCTCTCGATCTCCAGCTCGCCATCGACACCACCACGACGATCCATGTCCACCTTTGCTTCTCGCCAAGAAATACCAAGCATTGGAAAAGCCGCATCATCCATCGCCCGCATCACCAAGCAAATCGATTCCGTTGAAAGAAAATCACCCGACCCTTGGCAAAAGGAAAGAGGAAAAAGAAAATCCGCCGCCGTCGGCCCGAGGACCAACGACCGGAAAAAAACGTCCACCGCCGCTAAGGAACCCAAATGACGAGGAAGAACCACAAACCCATGAGGATTACCGAAGAGCTCACATACCGACACCAATTATTCGCCAAGACGTAAGCACACAAAGATCCACCGCAGCCGAAACTTTATTTGCCGTGCCGTGGCGGACGACGCCACCGCCGGAACCCTAAACTACATCCGGACATGGAGAGACATTAACCCTAAGAACTCGATCTAATAGGAAAAACTTATGGAAAAACAATGGATCCCCACTCCTTCGACCTCCGATCCGGATGCCTGAGGGGAAGGGAGGGGGACCAACGGCAGTGGTAGAGAGCGGCGGCGGCGCCTAGGCCTTCTCCGTACGTAGCGAGTCTATATCCTTTTCAAATTGCTAGGAAATTTTTTTGATGAACTTCTTTAATTGGTTATCCGCCACCTTCTATATCGGGTTTCTTGCTAGCCACCTATAGAGAACAAGAATGACTCTATTGTGTAAATACTAAATGAGAACGTATCTTGTGCACACCGGACTTATATGTAACAATACACACTTCTAATCTGGGCCACATGATGTAGATCCAGGGGGGCACGAGGTGATAACCAAGTGGGGAGGGGGAGGGGGATTTGCAAAATTGTGATTAGAGCAGGGAGTTAAGTGTAAAATTACCTAACCCTTGGATCGGCATCCTCGTGGCCCGATTAGAAGTGTGCATGGTTGCATATAAGTCTGGTGTGCACATGATACGTTCTCATACTAAATAGTCTAAATAGATATACAAAAACTATTAGAGAATAAAAAGATATACAAAGCGATTCTTTTTTTTTATTTAAATAGCTCTCCAAACGATGATTCGATGTCTCAAAAGCAATCTAAGGGCGTCTCAATGGTTACCAAATCGCTAGCTAGAAATAATTTTATTGGCTATCAATGTCACTTTATAAATCGCTAGCTAGATGAGACATCTAAATAAGAAAAAAAACACTATAGTTGAGAGTTATGTGAGAGAGATGTTTCTAGGAGAGCGGGCTAGATTAGATATTTATTAGTCGCTAGCTATTTGAGAGTCGCTTAGCTATTTGGTCTCTCTCCTCGATAGCCAATCAACATGTTACTTTTTATATTATTTTTATATCTCATCTAGCTAACTATTTGTAAAAGTGTCATTTGATAGCCAATAGAATTTCTCCTAGACTAGCTATTTGGTCACCATTGGAGACGCAACCAAATCATAGTTTATCTTTTGTTTTCTTTTACCAATCTCAGGCCCTCTTTGGCAAAAAGAAGCCGAGGCTCCGCTCCTACCTCGTAGATCAATCAGTAGCGGCAAAATCGTAGTGGCGGGAGGAGGAGCCGGAGAAGGTACGAAAATCGCGGCTTCTCCGGCTCCGGCGAATGCAAGAACCAATGTCGCGTGAGAGAAACGAGAGTGGGGGAGATAAAACGGCTCCGATGAATGGGGCTGCTACAGGGGCTGTTGTCGGATGAGCAGTAGCGGCGGGAGGAGGAGCCGGAGCCGGTGCTCCTTTTGCCAAAGAGGCCCTCAGTTAATTCTATACCATTTTTTGTCATTGTTCAGCACGCAAAGGCGGCCGTTGACCTTGTTACAATACGTCATGCCCCTCCTCTCTCTCCCCCCAGCTCCACAGACCACAAGCAGCCTCCGACCTTCGCGAGGCGCCCATCTTCCCACCATTGGGCGGCTCCCGCTCTCCACTCCGGCCACCGGCAGACCGGTTGCTCGCAGCCGTGGATGCGCCGAGCTTGCAGGGCGACTGTTTAGCCTTCCCCCACACCTCCGCTCGCAGAGCGACGGGTTTGCCTTCCCCCAACCTCGCCGATCTAAGCGGCCTCTTTATTGATTGCCGTTCATTTGGGACTGCAAGGTAGCTCCTGTTCTTTAGCGATCTAAAATTTTGAAGCTTCTTTGAGGATTATTACATAGCATTTCGCACAGACTGTCTTGAGGCTAAAAAGCATTATGTAGTGGCCACTTGTTGATATTAATTTGACCAGTTATGCGTTTTCTGTCCCCCAACTACTGCTTTCATCCATCTTAATAAACAACCTGGCTTCCGTGGTCAGTGAATGTGGCGGTCTGGTGGATCTCGAGTATTGTTGCTTCTCTTGTTATGCTTACACAAGCTTTAATTAAAATTATATACCCGTTTTCTCTTCTTTATTTATCATGCTGATGCCTGGACTTCAATTTCACTACCACCAAATTTCAACAGATGGCGAGTGCCTTGACTGGGGTGATGTCCTCTGTTATTGGCAAGCTTATGGCCCTGCTTGGAGAAGAGTACACAATGCTGACAGGCATGAAGAAGGAGGTGAACTTTCTGAAGGATGAGCTGAGCAGCATTAACGCCCTCCTTCAGAGGCTAGCAGGAATCGATAGTGAGCTCGATGTGCAGACCAAGGAATGGAGAAGACAGGTGCAGGAGATGTCTTATGACATAGAGGATTGTATCGACGACTTTATGCATCGCATTGGCCACAATGCCATGGTTAATTCTTCAGGTCCTGTCCACAGGTTCGTTCGGCAGCTTAAGGTGCTGAGAGCGCGCCATCAAATTGCCAGCCAAATCAAAGAGCTCAAGGCACGTGTTGAAGATGCTAACAAGCGCCGCATGAGGTACAGATTTGATGAGCGTGCCTTTCAGTCTAGTTCGACTACTACTGTTGACCTTCGCTTGCCATCACTGTATGATGAACCAGACGGTCTTATTGGTATTGACAAGCCTAGAGATGATCTTGTCAGTCTGCTAATGGAAGGGGAGGGATCATCAGTGCAGCACCTGAAAGTGATATCTGTTGTGGGTCCTGGGGGTCTTGGTAAAACCACTCTTGCAGGTCAGGTTTTCCGTAGATTCGAAGGCCACTTCCAGTGTCAAGCTTTTGTTTCGCTGTCACAAACGCCTGATCTAAAGAAGATCTTAAGAAATATACTCTGTCAAGTCAGCCAGCAAGAGTATCTTAACATGGAAATATGGGATGAGGAGAGGTTTATCAATGCAATACGGGATTTTCTACAGAGCAAAAGGTAAGTTCACTAATTCAGAATGGCAACTTGGTTAGTTGGTTATTTTTTACAATATTGATCAATCTGTGTTGTGTTGTGTCAGTTATAAAAGTATTATTTTTATTTACTAGACTAGGTTTGTGTCTGTGCATTGCTGTGAGCAAACAAAATTAAAGATGTGTTAATTAATAATCATATGCTTTACCAGGTTTTAAGGTGATCAATATTGTTAAGCCAAGTAGTAATTTTACTATCAAAGTTACAATGTTACTTTTATTGTCTTCCTCTAGCTCTTCGTCTCCATTCCATTCACTATCTCATGCCTTCGCTCCCATCCATCAGACGCAGTTATCACTCCCCTATGCTAGTTTCTTCACTTTTTTTTAGCTCCCCAGCCCACCAGCCATTTAACAGCATCGGTGGTCACTGGCTCTTGCCTGCTGACCAGGGTCCTCACTAAAAACTGACACTTATAATTTATATATAAATTCTCATGCCTCAAATACCTTGCTGGAGGAAAATCCAATTGCACATAATGGATGCCGAGTGGAGCTCAAATAGCATAAAAATATTTGTAGAAAAATATGTTGCTCTTCTTCTGATTACCCAATTTTTATAATAATTCAAATTCTTAAGGTTTATGTTGTTATACTCTACTCCCTGATAACTAGATAAGGCTCAGGCGAAAGCCTTGCCAACCTCTGCTTGGCTGACGATGATTATGTTGTGATATCATTCACCTCCCCGAGGCATCGTTGAAGAACTTCGTATGCCTTGTTGTTGTTTCCTCGTTGATGTATCTTTTGGTCGTGCTTTTGTTGCCCTAGTGCTGGCCATAGTTTATGATTTCATATCAGTGGATATTCCACGTTGTATAAAAGTGGGATGTATAACTTTCTATATATATAATATATATATACACATAAAATTCAGGTGGGGAACCCCCTGACACTTCAAAAAATACAACACCTTCAGCTGTTTCTCGTAGTGTTTAACAGCTTTATAATATTCCAGTAATGGAGGGTGTTGCTGTTGTGGAAGATACATTGAACACAAAACCAGTCTTTGTGGATCCCGGTGACAATCTATCCTATATTCACCCCTGAACCATGCCAAGCTTCCTTGACTCGTTATGTAGAACAGAAACTGAAATGTAGAACAAGTTGAGAACATAATCTGATAAGCCAGTTTTTCCATTTATGCAGATAATCTGATAAGACTAGTTTTTTAGTAGTATATATAGAGACTGATTTTGTGTTCTCAACCTGTTCTACAAAAATCTGCATCAATGGCTATCTGCATAAATGGAAATAACTGATAAGCCATAAATGGAAATAACTGATAAGCCAGTATTTCCATTTATGCTGTTAAGTTGAATAAGTTAAAAAAATATATGGATTCTCTTGTGTTTCACTGTAGTTACAGAATTCATGTGTTTTAGAATTTTGACTTCCAATTCTTTCTTCAAGTAATTTTGGTTTAAACCTAGCTCAGTGACGCTTTAGCAAACACTTATAGGGTATGCTTATGTATACTAAACTACTAATTACGGAATGGATGGTCGTACCTCAGACCTCACAGCATAAAAATCTTATGACCATTAAGCCTAGGGTTAAATGCTACTAGACAAAATATCTGGTGTTTACTCCAAGGAGAAATTTAAAAAAATAAGTTAATCTGGTATTTATTGCAACACTTATAAAACATGTGATTCTCTGAAACTCTTTGTTTGAGGACAAATTTAAAAGCCAAATCTTTCTGCACCTCATAAATAGAGAAACATCGACTGGTGATCAGCTCCCACTTGTTTTTTAATCTTTTCAATTATGATCTGTTCCTAATTCATAGATAATGCACACTTCGTAGGTACTTCATTGTTATTGATGATATATGGAGTACTCAAGCATGGAAGACTATCAAATGTGCTTTGTATGTGAACAATTGTGGAAGCAGAATTATGACAACAACACGAATTGTTTCTATTGCCAAGTTGTGTTGCTCTCCTCACTCTGATCATGTCTATGAATTAATGCCACTTAGTACAGAAAACTTCGAAGAGTCTATTCTTTAAGCGAATCTTCGGCTCAGAAGATACATGCCCTCCACAATTGGAAGAAATTTCCTTCAAAATATTGGAGAAATGCAAGGGTTCGCCATTGGCCATTGTCACAATAGCTAGCTTATTGGCTAATAAAGTCAGTACGGAAGAAGAATGGGACAGAGTATACAGCTCAATTGGTTCAACATTGGAAAAAAGATCCTTACGTGGAAGAAATGAGAAGGATACTATCCCTTAGCTATGATGATCTCCCCAACATTTGAAAACATGTTTACTATATCTAAGTATATTTCCAGAAGATTATGAGATTGAGAGGGATCAGCTTGTAAAAAGGTGGATTGCTGAAGGATTCATTGATACAGAACATGGACAAGATTTGCAGGAAATCGGAAAATGTTATTTTAATGATCTTATTAACAGAAACATGGTTCAGCCAGTGAAAATCGAATATGATGGTCAAGTTGATTCATGCCGTGTCCATGATATGATTCTTGATCTCCTTGTATCCAAGTCAGTTGAAGAAAATTTTGCCACTTTTGTTGGTGACGAAAATAAGAAAATAGTGCTAAAAGGGAAGGTTCGCCGTCTATCTCTCAACTACTATTCCCAAGATGCCATTCTTCCATTGACAGCGATTATTTCCCATTGTCGGTCACTCAGTGTTTTTTGGGTATTCAGATCTGATGCCTTCTCTTGTAAAGTTTCAAGTTCTTCGGGTGCTTGATATAGAAAATAGTGAGGAGATGGAACACAAATATTTTGAACATATAGGGAGGCTTATTCACTTGGAGTACCTTAGACTCAATCTAAGAGGTGTCGCGGCGCTGCCCGAACAACTAGGAGAACTACAGCATTTACGGACCTTGGATCTAGGAGGGACAAAGATAACAAAATTACCAAAAAACATTGTTCAACTGCAAAACTTGACATGTTTGCGTGTGAGTGATTTGGAATTACCTGAAAAGGTTGGGAACTTGCATGCACTGCAGGAGCTATCGGAGATCAAAATCAGCCAAAACTGTTCAGCCTCTACTTTGCTGGGGTTGGGCAGTCTGACGAAACTGAGAATTCTTCGTCCTGCGCTGGTGCATTGTCAACTTCGGACACTTACACCAGAGCTCTTGTTGATAACTTGCTCTCATCGCTCCGCAAACTTGGCAGACTCAATCTACGATCTCTATGCATTCATGGTTATTTATCTCTTCACATTCAGGATTATTACGGCCGTTCCATAGATTTCTTGACGGATTCTTGGTTCCCCACCCCTCATCTACTCCAGAAGTTTGAGCTGAGCCTGGACTACTATTTCCCCAGAATTCCATCTTGGATAGCATGGCTTGGTAAACTCACTAACCTAAAAGTCAATGTCGATCCAGTAGAAAATGAAACACTGGAGACCCTAGGAAACTTACCTTCCTTGATGTGCCTCTGGGTGAGATCAAAAGCAGCAAACCCAAAAAGAAAGGCTTGTGGTACGGCGGCAAGTTCATATGCCTGAAGGAGTTCCACTTCACCTGCTGGAGCAACGGGTCTGGGATGATGTTTGAAGCAGATGCCATGCCAAATCTCGAGAAGCTGTGTATTTCATTCAATGCAAGCACCAGTCTTGGTTTTGGCATCTGGCACCTCTCTTCCCTTAGGCATCTTGTCGTTGAGATCATTTGCAGTGGCGCAACAGTTCAGGAAGTGGAGGCACTCGAAGAAGATATCAGGAGGGCAGCTGATCTCCTTCCAAACCGACCCACTCTTGAAGTTAGAATGTGGGATGAATAAAACATGGAGAAAGAGGAAAACATGGCTGAAGGGGAGGTCTCCACAAGCAGCTGAAATCAGCATGAAGTATAACTGTATATGTTGCCAATCTTTTCTTCTCTCATTGCATGCATAGATTTCTATTTCCTTTTTTGTCTGGGAGAAACTAGTTGGAACTCGGAATAGGAAGTTGAATTTTGGTTGATTGCTGTTTTACAGCAGTTGAATTATGGTACATTTTGACCATTGATTCTTCTCGGGACTGCCCATATTTTTCCTGACCAATTAGTGTACTTAATCTTCTATAAATGCTGAAGAAGCTTAGAGATAAGTTGCAATTTTTTTGTGAAAAGGGGTAGGCTGAATGTAATAACTGAACAAAAAACAAAGCTGTTTTGCCCTCTATCTAGTCTACAAAGAGTGAGGGTTGATGTTCAGTTTCGATAAAGTCTGATCAGGAAGGCAAACCGAGAACAAAAGTTGGTTGAAACCATTCGTTTGGGCGTGGGATGTTTTGGTGTCTACCGACCATCACCATAAAAGAATGGTGACACCATAAAAGTTGGCTGAATGTATATGTATGTTGGTGTCACCATAAAAGTTGGCTGAATGTATATGTTGGTGTCACCATAAAAGTTGGCTGAATGTATACGTTGGATTCGGGGGGTAGCCGAGAGAGGAAAGAGAGAGATTCCGAGCGAATCGAAAATAAGGGAGACACCGTAGGGCAAGAAGTCACGAAGAGGAGGTCGATGGCGGCGGCGGCAAAGGTGCTTCGCGGTGGTCGTTCCGGCTTTTCGGGCCTGTTTGGATCGAATCCTGGAGAAATTTGCCTCGCCTGTAGCTTGCCTCGAAGCTGACTGCATCTTGTTTGGTTGCAGACCTGGTAGCTTGCCTGTCCCAGGCATCTCCGGCGGACTCCAGGCGTGGGAAAACGAGCGCCTGGCTCCTGCTTGCTTGCCTGGATCGTACTAGTACTACTCCAATGTCCAATCACTAATTTGATTGCTTTAGCTATTTAATACATATATGCATTAGCTATTTAATTAAAGCAAACATACATTAGTTATTTTATTAAAGGAAACGAGAACCAGTTTCAAACAAAAAAGAGATGAAAACATGTACCATTATTGAATTTAATATGAATAATTATTCATTTTTGTTTTATTAGATTACTAATCTAAAATAAATATAATTATGTATTAATATATATAGTTAAAGATGTTTCATAAAAACTAGTTTCTATTTTATTTACTTGAGAAAACCCATAGATATTAGGAATCTTTCTCTCATTAATGTCTCCAAACACAGGTCTCTCAAACCAAACACATCCTCTTCGTCTTTGCTTGGCCAGGCAAAGTGTCATCAATTTTCCGGCGCAACTCTCGAGGCAACACTTTTTCTGGGAACAAGTTGTCCGGGCTTCCAACCAAACAGGCCCTTCATCCCGGCTGCCTGGATACTCTATGGCGCACAAGGTAAGGGCTGAGCTCTTAAACAAATTGCCCGCAGATGACGATTTAATCGTAGCCATGAACTGCGAAATCGTAGAAATTGCCCTACTTCCCTTAGATCGACCAAATGGTTTGTGTGTGTTCATAGATCCAGTTAAAGTTGCAGTGCCAATCAGGTTGCCTCCGTTCTCTCTGTGGAACCTGCACATGTGATGTGTAAGCTGGGGCAATGCTTTACTCAACCAGATGAATGGTTTGCACTCTACCAACCATTTACCGTGGAATTAAGGCCTGTTTCAAGGTGTACAAGTAGTCAGCACGGTGTAACCCTGCCAATAATCCTCCATCGACTTGTCTGAATTATCTATGTTGCATGTAAAATACCGTTAAATTATTGTAATGTAATCTGAAGCTGGATATGTACTACTTTGTGATGAAGTGTGACTACCTCTAAGTTATGATGCTCAAACTGTTTGCACCTGAAATTCGTATCCTGCTCTATGTAAGAGCACGCCTCCTACAAAGGAGTAGCCAAAAACCTTGATAGAGCACAGTAACATGCCAATTTGTGTTGGGAGCATTCCACCAACGGGCAATTAGTTTTGCATTCCTCTACTGTTTTTGACATTTTTTCTCTTAGTTCCATAAAAAGTCGAATTGGTGCTGCTATAATGTTCTTCAAGTTACAGGGTGAAGATCTTATATGGGGTAAGAGCATCTCCAAGAAATTTTGTAAAATGAATCTCAAGAACCAAAATTTTAGATCTTATATATGGGGTAGGACTGTAGGAGCATCTCCAAGAAAACAGATTGCCAAGCAGCCTGGACAGTTTGCTGGAAGCCATCTTGGCGTGGCCAGAACGACTCAAAATAAAACCTTGTTTTACCGGCCACAATGTCAAGCACCAGCGGGCAATTATCAGAGTCTTTTGTCGCACTACTCCTGCAGCGGCAGTTTGGGTGCAAGTTTTCCCAGTCTGCAGAGCAGAAAACTCAAAGTAGGCAAGTCTTGTAGGTTTGACCATGTAAATTTACGGCCAAGCAGAGTTGCTCTTTCAAAGCAGACGTAGCTCTAAAGTCACCAAAAAGAATAAAAAAAAACTGGTAGCTCTGACATTCCAGGAAATTATTTGGGATACATCGATAAAAAGCAGAAAAAAAAAAACTACACGACCACTAGAGCTAGGACATATCCACACCAGGGACTCTGAATCAGGCAGAGAACATCCAAACAAAGCTGCTAATGCTTGAACCTGAATTGCCGAAGGCAGTTGCGCAAGCACCTTGGCATACTTATACAGATTGTCCTGATCACCATAATTGCCAATGATCGCATCACCTTCTTCTTTGATCTTGCTTGTTCAGATACCAGTGGCAATTCTGGGCCAAACGGCGGGTACGACGTGGAGGAGCAATTGTCGCAGCCTTCAATTTCTTCCTTAGTTTGCATGATACTGGCAGGATCTTGCAAGTAAATGCACACATGAGATACATCTTGAACTAAAAACCACTTTGTTCACTGACTGGGAGTGGCGGCATCGCTGTCAGCGGAACGCCTGCCAACAATAGCCACAGCGGGCTGAAACGGCTCCTGAACAAGGCACGGCAATGTGTGCAAGGAGAAAACCCTCAAAACGTGGCTCCTAAACAATAATTTTTAGGAGTTGTAAAACTATATGTTTTTAGGAGTAAAGTTTAGGATACTTCTGGATGCTCTAAGAAAACATGTGCGGGTGCAGACAGTTCTCTTGATCGAATGTGTAGCAGCATTGAGAATGATTGGTAGCAGCATTGAGAATGATTGGTCACGGTCAGATGGTTTGAAGGGCTACTGCGAACTGGTAATGGTAGCCGTATCAACCTTTTGTTTCCTCATCTCCTGCCATACTGTAACTGTACCAGCCGCTGCTGTTTCTGCAAACGGCATAGTGAAGGATTAGAGATAAACTTCAAATTTGAAGAGCAAAGCAATTAGAGAAGAACTGAACTAGGATTTAAGTACTAAGTAATCAGAGCAGGGTTCCAAAATGCTTGCAGTTGCATCTAGTATATTTTCCAAACTTGAAATTTGAAAAAGGAACAAAATATTATTTCACTGAATAAAATGGACCACTAATTTGTTTGCATGAAGCCGCAGATTTTCATAAGCACTAGCAAATAAAAAAACAAATACAGGTGGATACTTGTGATTAAAAGAAGAAATCAAACCTCAACATTGAGTTATGCTCTGAATCATAAGAATTGAACTCCTATTCCTCCAGTTTATGCTCCCCGTCCTTCAAAATCTCTTCTTCATCCCATCTTCTTACATCAAGGAAGAGCTCATCAGAAAGGTTGCTGGCTGCATTCTTGACAGCTTCCTCCACGGCCTCCACCTCCTTGAGCCTCGCACCATGACAAATAATCTCAACTTGGAGATGCCTTAGGGAAGAGAAGTGCAAGATTCCAAAATCCAGAACACCGTGCAAAGAGCACACACCGTGTGCATTGAATGGAATCCGCAGTTTTTCAAGCATTGCCATGGCTCCTGGTTCAAAAAGTAAGCCCTGTCCCAATTTCCCAACAGCTGAAGTAGAACTCCTTCAGGCAACGGAAACCATTGCTGCTGACAATAACCCCTTCTTTAGGCTTTACTTCTCTTGAGGATATCCAGAGGAATAACAGAGAGGGCAAATCTCCCAGGGTTCGAAATGATTCCTCATCCACTGGAGCAAGATATATGTCTAGGTAACTGAGGTAGTCCAGTGAGATCATCCAGTTTGGGATTCTGGGAAAATAGTAGTCTATGGACATATCAAATTTTTGGAGGCGACAGGGTGGAGGAAACCAAGAATCCTGTAAGAAATCAAGGGAACAACTATGATAACTTTGAATCTGTATCGATCGAAGATTGAGCATGCCTAATTTGCTGAGGGACACAACCAAACTATCTGCATGGATTTTTGTTACATAATTTGTATCGATGATGCACCAATTTATCCCAAGAATTCTTAAATTAGTCAATTTGCCCAGTTCCAGCAAAGAAGACACTGATGTATGACGATTAATTTCAATCTCTGATAATTCCTGAAGAGCTTGCATATTTCCAATTCCTTCAGCCAATTCTAAACTGTTAAGCAGCAAGCATGTCAATCGTCGTAGGAGAACAATACTTTGTGGCAACCTTTTAATCCTTGTCCACCTCAAATCTAGGGTCTGCAAATTTTTTAGACCTCCTATTTGTTCAGGAAGTGCAGTTATGCTTCTTGAACTGAGTCGGGAGGTACCTCAACTGAAAAAGCCTACCTATGTGTCTAAGGTAATTGTATTCCAGCACTACTCTGTTTTCTAGATCTAGAACTCGCAAGAATAGAAATTTGGAAAGACCAGGCATATTCTCAGAATATCCAAAGATAGTGAGGGATCGAACATTAGAAACAACCATATTTGCTGGCACTATAATATCACCTCGGGCATGATAGTTGATGGACAGCCGACGAACCTTATCTTGTTGCACCAGCTTGTGATTCTCGTTACCACATATGGTAAGAAAGTTTTCTTCAACTGATTTGGATACAATGAGATCAAGAATCATATCATGGACACGGCAAGCATCAGCCCGACCATCATACTGAATTCCAACAGGCTGAATCATGCTCCTGTTGATAAGCTCATTGAAATAGCATTCTCCTATTTCCTCCATGTCTTGTGCACCTTCTTTAGTGATAAAACCTTCAGCAATCCATCTTTTTATCAATCGATCCCTCTTAATCTCATAATCTTCAGGAAACATACCTAGATATAGAAAGCATGTCTTCAAATGGTAGGGGAGATCATTGTAACTAAGCAAAAGAATCTTCTTCATCTCTTCCATATCTGTATCCTTTTCAAGTGCTGAACCAATCGACTTAAGCATCTTCTCCCATTCTTCTTTTGTAATAGCTTTAGTGACCAATAAACTAGCTACTGTAATGATTGCCAATGGTAAGCCACCACATCTTTTCAATATTCCATTGGAAACTTCTTTCAGATGAGGAGGACACCTATCTTCAGAACCAAATATTCTATTAAAAAATAAGCTTTTTAGAGTAAGCTGCATCGAGAGGCTTCAGTTCATACACATGGTCACGGTGAGGAGAGCAACAATACTTAGCAACTGTGATGATGCGAGTAGTTGTCAATATTCTACTGGAACAATTATTTTCAGGAAAAGCACATCTGATAGTTCTCCATGCTGATGTGCTCCATATATCATCAATTACAATAAAGTACCTAACACGAATTTGCACAAATCAATAAATAGGCACATGTATATTCTTTCAAAGCAAGATTGTCATGAAAAGAAACAAATATTTGATGCATACCGCTTATCCTTAAGGAACTGCCTTGTTGTGTTGATGAGTTGCTGCTCATCCCATACTTCATTGTTGCCACACTCTCGGCAACTATACTGGCAGAGTATATGCCTCAATATCTTCTTAATGTCAGGTTTTTGTGACACTGACACAAAAGCTTTATAGTCAAATTGCCCTTCAAGCTTCCGGTACACTTCATTGGCGAGAGTAGTCTTCCCAAGCCCACCAAATCCAACAATGGAGACCACACTCAGCTGTGTCGTCGTGCCCTCTCTTTCTGTTAGCAACTTGATAAGTTTGTCCCTTGGGCCATCAACACCAACAAGCCTTGTTGTCTCAGTGTACAATGCCGGCAAGCGAGGGTCTATGCTTGTTCTACTAAATCTGAGGACAGCATCATCAACCCTGTACCTCCCATGCCGATTGCTAGCCTCTATAACATGGCATTTGAGACGTTGGATCTCCTTGGCAATCCAATGACGTGTCTTAGCATCTGCAAACAAGTTGAAGCACCTACCAACAAACCCCTTGAAGCCTCTAGGTTCGCTGTTGGACTCACAATCAAGAGAGAACATGAAACTGTCGATGTTGTCCTCAATGTCGTAAGACAGCTCCCGCACCTCCTTCATCCAGCACTTGGACTGCTCGTCAGGGTCCTCCACCTCCGACATCTTCTTTAGGAAAGCATGAATGACCTCTAGCTCAGATTTAAAGAACATCATATCCACTTTTACACTACTAAGAAGTTTGCACTCATCAGAGAGCAGGGCACCCAACTTCCAAAGCAAGGAGCCCAGGGCTCCATGTGATGCACACACAACAGCTTCCATCACCACCCCCCTCACTGCATCTGGTGTCAGTGTTTGTGTCTATGCAGCTTTCATGTTTGAAGGCTTTTCTTATACATGCTCAGTAAGTCAATTCCACATGCACAAGAAAAGGAAACGACCAAATAAGAACAGAGTAAAAGGAGTAAGCAGGTAAGCCAGGTAAGGCGTACACAACAATCACTTTCTTTATGCATTTAAAAGGTGCACAAATAGCATTTCAAGATTAGTCAACTGGTCAAGAATGAAAGTGGAATCACCAACATTGCAAGAAGATCAATCAACTGGTTAATAATTTGGAGGCCCCTCAAATAATTTAGGTGAATGCAGAAGACAAACATCACAGGCCATCTACATACACTACTAAGATAATAAAGTATTCAGGGAAAGGACATGGAACCTTATGATAAACAAATAGATAAATAAGGTGACAGATTTATAGCAAGGTTGCAAGATTTTTCTTGAGGGAATCTATGATTAGTCAAACCACTAACTTAGGATCTGTCCAGTGTCTACTAAGATGACTACTATGCATGTACACATACACATATGACAATATGAACACCCGTGACCTGAAGAAACAACAATTCAACATGGGACAGTGGGAGTTGTTCGCAGTACGGACTAGAATACTATGTCACATTGTTTATACTTGATACCAATCAGCCCCAGTTTCCAACAAGCTAATAAACAATGCTAAATAAATTAGCTAATATAATGCCGGTCAAAGGAGCAGGTTTAGGAAGTTTTCTTTGAGCAGACCAGGAGCAAGGGAAATTTCCAGTTTGAAAACCCAAGACCAATGACCACAGGTGACTGTGTGAGGCTCATCTTTCGACATCAATACATGGCTTCTGAGCTCCCATTCCGGGAAGCACGCATCCACGAAGTATCCTTGCCTCTTACAGATGCTAACTGCCAAGCACACATGAGCAAGGAAAAAGATGTGCAAAATAAAAGGTAGGAAGACAACTTAGCTAGTGATAATGTGACCTCCAAGAAGCAGTCCCTCATGCCGAAAGAAAAGGGGTTCCCAAATTGCACAGAGCAGATTTGAAAGATAACTGAATCTGTCAAGATTAAAGACATGAAGCACTTCACAAGAAATCATATGAAAGAAGTGTGCAATTGCACAAGCCACAAGTCACTACTGCAAACTTCAAGGGTAGTCAAGTCATCAACAAGTTAAGGAAGCAAGAAAAGGGCCTCGATTAGCCATGTTTCACCCTCACCGAGAGCAGTTGAGCCACTACCTGAGGACAAATCACTATCAAGCTGCAACAGTCAACTGCCGAATCAATCAAAGATTGGTCAAAGAACTCGCCTCAGACGCAATGACAATTTGAGCCCGAACAACAGGGACTGCGTGGAAACCTGGGATTTCTTGAACCGCCCAGCGCGAGAAAGAAGTGGGCGGTCGTCGGTCCAGCAGCCCGCCAGGCGCGCCGACGAGATCTCCCTGTCGGTTGACGGACCATCGCTGACGGTATCACATCACATTCCCCGCAATGCCAGCCTAGGAGAATAGGAAGACAGCGCGGCCAGCAGGATGAGAGACGGATGCGTGTAGCATCCACGCCCCCGGCCTCTGTGCGGCGGCGCACCGACGACCGTGGCCGGAGAGAGAGAGGGAGGCCTTGCCGGGCCATTTCTTAACTTGGGCTCGCAGCTGGGCTAATTTGTACTAGAACTGGACCTTTTTTTTCACTTTCCTGTGGCCCTTTTCCAATTGTACTATATCGAGCCCATCAAGCACGTGACACTATTTTGCCGGCTACAGCACAGCCGCAACCACCCCGAACAAGCTCTAATTATGATCCATGAGAGCACGTCTACTTATTAGCCTCAGCAAAACAAAGTGTAAGCCTAGGTTAGCCTTAGCAAAGTTAAGCTTCACGTATAGATAAATGAATGAAGATACAAAACTCACAATGCAAGTCAAAAAAGATCCATGAGAGGAGGTCTAATTATTAGCCTCAAAAGATTATTAGCCTCTCAGCAAAACAAAGTGTAATCCTAGGTTAGCTTAGCAAAAAAAAAAAAAAAGTTACAGCAAATTATTTCCTTGACCCTCTTGAAAGTTGCTTTTGTTTTCTTTGTCCTTTTTTTTTTTTCTCAAATTTGCTTATTTGACCTATTTTCAAGTTTTCTTTAGTTTTATGACCCTTCCATCAGTTTTGGGGTGTAACAGTGTTAATTGGTACAGCGAAATGATTTTTTTTTCCCGATGCCTAATGAAAGAGATTAGAAATGTTTTTATACTATTTGTTTAGCACCAATATTTTATAAAAAATAAACCGCAATATTTTAGATGTACATTTTGACATGATAGTGTCACACGATTTTAAATCCACGAATAATCCATATGATAGCATCACATGAAATGTACATCTGAAATATCTATTTCACTGTACTACGTTTCTCTTGAGCAGAACAATTGCGATAGCAAAATTGAATTTTAAACAGGATTCCACATACTATATTAGCTCTTGTATCAAAACTGAATCGGACTAATTTAAACGAGTTAACAATTAGTCCTAGTCAATCCAAACGAGGTCTTATTAGCCTTCAACTATTAACCTGCTAACTCTGCTAGTCATCGGTTCAAACAGCTGTGCTCTAGCTTACCTGCAGTGTGCTTCTGCTCTATTTTTTCGGTTGGTTGGTTGCAGTCATACGTGCCACTTACAGCTAGTCTTGTTGCGTGCCACACCTACACCTGCCTCTCCTTGTCCTCTTTCTATCGTAATGGCCCTGTTTGATCCTTCTAGCTCGGCTGGAGCTAGAGCTAGAGTGGCCTCCTTCCACACACAAATGACACAAATAAATTATTTATACAAATCAAGCGTCCAAATCATAATAGAATTTAATTTGTCCATACAAATTAGATGGCTCACACATCTCACACCAAATGCAAAAACAAAGAGTGCTATGGTGTTGTCCAATTTCCGAGAGAAGAAAGGGACCTACATATTGCTTAGGTTAGGGCGTCAATTTTATTTTAGACACACAACACCAGAATCCATAAGAACAGAACGATACTCTTGCGTGCAAAAAAAAAAAAAAAACGAAAATCCAGCAAGGCAGAACCGAAGAACAAATTAAGATCCCGTGCGGTGAGATAATAAGGGATTAACTACCATTTGTGTGGGTCCCATGTAAACTAGCCCAAATAAACACCCCTTTGAAGGGATAATTTTTTGGGGTGGGCTACTTGCAAAAAAACTAGCTGTAGCCCTCCTATTTGGCTACTTTTGGGCTAGTTGTGTGCAAACTAGCTCAAACTAGCTCTAGCCTCCGGATCCAAAACAGCCAATATCGTGTTCATCTTTGGGTCGTCCTTCATTCGGCCGGCTTCAATCTTCATTCGGCCGGCTTCAATTCCATTGGCTGATCGATCGAGCTCTAAGGCAACATAACTCATCATCTCAGGTCCCGACTGAATCAAGCAGAGCAGCTCACGAAAAATTAAAGGTGTGCATACGTGCTAGTTAGCTCCTCCCGAATCCACATCCTCTTGTGCCTTTACATGGAATTACCACATTTCATGTGATACTATCATGTGGATTATTTGTGGATTTAAAATCGTGTGACACTGTCATGTCGAAATGTACATCTGAAATATTGTGGATTCTTTTGATAAAATATTGGTGCTAAACAAACAGTATAAAAACATTTCTAATATCTTTCATTACGCATTAGGGGCAAAAAGTCATTTTGCATACCAGTTAACACCATTACACCCCAAAACTAAAGAAAATTTGAAAGTAGGTCAACTAAGAAAATTCGAGAAAAAAAAAAAAGAGCCAAGAAAAATAAGAGCAACTTTCAAAAGGGGTAAGGAAATAATTTGCTCAAAAAAGTTAAGCTTCACGTATAGATAAATGGAATGAAGACACAAAACTCACAATGCAAGTCAAAAAAGATCCATGAGAGCACGTCTAATTATTAGCCTCAAAGAGATTATTAGCCTCAACAGAACAAAGTGTAATCCGAGGTTAGCCTTAGCAAAAAAAGTTAAGCTTCACTTATAGATAAATGGAATGAAGACACAAAACTGACAATGCAAGTCACCAGTACATCATTGATTTCCACAACTTCGCCCACAAGTGTTCACGTCTAGCATGCTTAGCTTGTATATGGTTGTTCATTATTACAAGTAAGCAAAACAATTTTAAGGAATCTCAAAAAACAAAGTTTTGAGCCACTAAGACAAAAAATGTTTTCAAAAGGAACAAACTAAAGACTAAAGGGCAATTTTGTTGCTAAATCCTCCATCACCAAACACCACCATCACGGCTGGCTCAATAGTCTTACATCCCGTCTTCATGAACGGGTGATCCTCTTCCTTAAGGATCTTTAGATATGCTTTGTGAACCGCTACCTGCTTTGACTAACCACGGTCATTGTTGTGTTGCTTGTTGTTGTTAATGTCGCACCGCACATTGGTCACACACGCCAGATCTTCATTCCGTGCTTAGGCATATAATGGAGTCACTCATTAATCTCAGCTTGAAGAGGTGGTGCGGCCACTTAAGGCTGAGACATTATCCATCAAGTTGTGGCTTGAATGGATGTCCATCCGTCTGAATATCATCGAGCCACCAAGCAACAAGGACCCGTTCGTTCTAGATCTGGTCGATCATTTTGGCCCTTGTTCCCAAGTTTGGCTTTCTTCAACTCCAACACTCTTGTCTGCTTGCACGCTCATATAAAACCTCACAAAACCCAAGTCAATGGCAAGTGACAATCATTGTTTGCATGAAATTGCTTCCACCGTGTCGGGTTCCATGTGACCCTCTAATACCATAGCCACAGCCCACAAGAGTCGCACAGTCATGCCTCGAGCAACAAATACTGCGTGAATCCTTGGTCAAGGCTACGTCGGCATTAATCTTCATCAATCCCACCGGTGAGGGATCCACCAAGCTAGACTTCTATAAACTTCAGGCTGCACCCTCCCTTGTGGCTTTGCGTACTGAAGATCAGCCACAAAATTGGTAATAAATAAACCAATGAGTCAAGAGCGGTGGCTTTGGTAAATATTTTCATGCACGCTTTTTCTCATCGCATGCCAAATTGACCATATGGAAACAATCAGCTCGACGTCAAAGTGAGTTTGAAGTGTAAAACAATTAAAATAAATATTTTAGGTTGGGCTCGGACAAAGGAGTTTTTCTAGGCAATGAGATTTGTGCCCAACCCTACCTGCTAAGGCCTGTGGACGAGCCAAAACCCAATAGGCTCATGCTAGGCCTAATTTTCTCAAGTCTGGGGATACTATCTAATCTTATAAATTATATATGTTATGTAGGTAAGTACAAACCAACCTCTTTGTGTAACCGTGCAACATACTAATCTGGGCCATAGGATACCCAAGGGGGTACTTATTTTCTTTCATATTGGGTGCATGGGTATTAGTTAATTTTACACTTAACTATCCACACCTATCATATTTTTCAAATCCCCCCCACTCCCCCGCAGGGCTCACGCTCAACCCACCGGGGTATAAATAAAGGGGCATACCTCCCGAGGCAATCCTATATTCATTAGTCAAGTTTATATCATAAACTAGGGCTTCCAGGCATTAGAATAGCGAGCTCTAGTTGCTAGCAAGATTCAAGTAGCAAAATAAAAGTCCAGTGCTCTATCCATGGTAACAGATATGGGGATTGAAGAGATTTAAGGGTTAGATTCCCTTAGTAGCGTCCAATCCCATGGGAATTCATCCAAAATAGCCAAGTATGGGTACTCTGAACAAAGAGAAAATAAAAACAACGAACAATAAACCTTAGGCGCCAAATTTCTCCTCCTAAATTCTGATTCTATATATACAATCTCATTCTCGAATGCACTAACATAGAGAATAATAACCTAAATGAAAAACATAGCAAAAAGGGGTGACACTAGATTATACAAGCATGTCAATAACATGACTAATAATAGATTAACAAACGTATCGTGGATCCACAAAACCACCACACATTGTCAAGCATACAATCAAAGGAGCATGAATATGTTTTTGCATGCCAACATAAAGGTATTAATAGTCCAAAATGTCCGGCAAAGAATCGCCTAATATCTCAGTGCACACACAATTCAACGGCTCATACAGAGTGGAGGGTCATTGACACCCGTTATAGCATAAAATTACTAGTCAACTAAACATGAATAAAGGTTTAAAATGAATATAAACATAAGTCTAGGGGTTTAACTAACATAATTCCACGAGCTTTGGTGATTTATACATTTTCGGGGACTTAACGTAAAAAATGCAGAAGAATGGAGAAAGTTCCAGAATATACATCCAATATGATGACAAGACTTGACCATGAAGTAACTCAACCCGAAAAGTGGACTAAAATATTCTAGAAGACACCGGAAAGAAACCAGAGGCCAAGGGGAGACAGGGCCACCGGCGGCCGCCAAAGAGCCATTTAGGCCGGTCGCCGGGTGGGACCCACCTGTCGCCCTCTCCTTTCTAGGTCGGTTTACTACCGACTTTGAGGTTGTATCTACACCGTTGCCAAGGTCGGTTTGATCCAAGGGTTCACGTTCATCGCCAAGGCCTATATAAGAAGACCCCACGACCCCGTGGTGAAACCCTAACTCATTATCAATTCATTCTATCTCATTATCTCTCGCTTTGTAGAGGGGTCCCATGTAAGGATCATCTCTCTCTAAGAGATTAGTGAATTAGAATGTAATTAGAAGCGATTAGAACCACAATTAGAAGAGTTAGTATAAGAGGATTAGAACTCATTAGTTCTAATCTTTAGAACAAGAGAGATAGAGAGAGGGAAGGAATCGGAGGAAGTGCCTACTTTGTTCGGTGCTATCTCCATACTTGTACCTCGGTGGAAGTTAATCTACATTTGGAATTACTCGGTAATCTACTTCTTCTTTTAGTAAGTTATATTGTTTATATTTATTCTTATTGGTCTATGAGTCTCTCTTTTGAGTACTTTAATCTATTGCAATAGGTTAAGGTAATATTAAATAGTGTAAGCGTGGTGCTTAGGCTCGGGTATCTCATAGATACACCCTACCTTCCCTGAGCGTGGTAGTTCGTGGTAGTGACAATACCATTGATTCCTTTAGATTCCACATCCCGTTGGATAGGACTAAGTAGGAACAAGTTACTTGGGGGAATAGTGAGTTTCGCCTTACTTTCCTTTGAGTACATCCCCATAAGAATATTATCAACATCACTTACCAAATTAAGATTTAGCTATCTTAGTAAACCTCTCTATACCCTCAACCTTTTTAGTCTTGTACTACTCCGGGTTAAGATTAGATCGTAGTCTCCCTCACCCGTTTCCCTGTGGATTCGATATTTAAACCCTCTCCCGGGTGAAGTGCTCACCGGTATCCGTGCGCTTGCGGATTATACAAATTATAAATATTTCTGTGGGCTTAACAAATTCCAACAAGGGCTCATACCGAGTGGAGGGCAGACCCAGGTGATCAAGCGCGATGAAGACCCACCGGGGAGGACGAGGTCAACCCACCACGATAGATCCAGATCGACGAAGACCTGCGAGGGAAGAGAAGCTCATCCCTCCGCGGAGCATCTCCTTCACCGCCACCGCCATCGCCACCGCCGTCATCATGTCTGGCTGGTTGGGGAGTTGGGGTTTTCGAGAATGACTTGTCTCGTCCCTCGGCCTCCTCCGTCTCGTGGTTGGCGAATTGAGCGCGTGTTGGGCTGCTTTGGCGTCCGACCACCACTGCGCCCACTTCGCGATTCATCCACGGCCCGGCCTAGATCGCATGCTCACACTCCGAGTTCCCGCGGACAAATTAGTTTAGTCGTTTACCTAAATTATTTGGTACCTACATTTGTTTGGTTCTTAATTTTAAAAAGAAAATTTCTATTTATCTCTGTCATCAATTTTTTTTTTAAAAAAAAATCTATCAAATTTTGGTTCCTTGGATTTTGCTTTTCGATATGTGTTGTGGCTGTCCCAATTTCATCTCTCGGCTGCGTTTTCCTAACGGTAATGCTCTCAATGGAGCGTCATGACCCGGCCCATGACATGCGCCCACGTGCCCAGTGCCTCGCCCCACACCCGCCTCCACCCACCTCACACCGTACTCGTGCTCGTTCCTCTCTTTCCCCCACGACGAGCTTGGTGAGCTCCTCGCCGGCTCCCCGAGCTTCCCTCCTTTTTGGTGGCGGAGGCACTAGGCTCCGGCCATGGCGGTGGCAAAGGGAGCCAGATCCGGCGGCGCCGCCCCATCCACCGGGGCAGCGGTGGATGTGGGTGGATCCGCCCGCATGACTATTGTTCCTCGTGTCTCGGTTGCCTTCCTCCCCCCATCTCCGGGGGAGGAGTTAGGTTCCAAAGAAGGGAGAGGCCGGATCCAAACATGGTGGTCGCGCCGAACCGGATCCGCGGCGCCGGTCACATATCTAGCTCCAGGGGGGGGGGGGACAAGGACCCCTAACAGATCGAGTCCGTAGGCCTGCTCCTCCTCCCCCCTCTAGATCTAAGGTTTTGGTGGTGGCTAGGGTTCCGGCGAGACAAATCTCGTTGTTGTTGCGACTAAGCATTTTCAATGTTGCAACAGATGATGTGAAATGTTGCAACGGTGCCTGTTTTTATTGTTGAAACAAGCATTTCTCCGGTGTTGCAAGAAATGATGTGAAATGCCGCAACAACTTTTTCTTCTTGTTGTAAAGAGATTCTCCACGCTATTGCAAAGATGTGTTTTTAAATGTTGTTGTAGAAATTTTTTCATGTTTCAGTTCACATTTTCTTTTGTTTCATTAGTTGTTCTCCGATGTTTCAATATCTTTTTTTTGTTTCACCAATATTTTTTTTTTGATTGTTTCATTTTTCGTGTCCTTCGATGTTGCGATAAGACTTGTAGTATTATTAGGTATAGAAGTGTAGTTTTTGGCATTACACCTCTTGACTTGACATAGTATTTTTATTCTAATTAAATCATATATGTAAAAAGTCAATTATATCAATTATTATACGTTATTATCATAGGATTGTAGTATATGTTTTTCTTTACAACAATAGGATTGCAGTATTGCAGATAAAATGGATGATGATTTGATCTCAGCCATGAATAGCTGGAACAATGCTTTTCTCAACAGATAAATGGTCTACGTGATCATAGATTCAGTTAAAGTTGCAATGCCAATCAGGTGATTGCACTTATGTGAGCTGGAGCAATGCTTTTATCAACCAGATAAATGGATTGTAACGTGTTTATACTCTGGAGAATCGAATATGGCTGGAATTAGGATGGCTCACGCTTATCACTGAAATAATCAGTGAACTGCAACACTATACTCACTTGATCAAGTGTTGGCAGGGCCTGTGGCGAAACCCTGTACTTTCAGAAGGTGTGAATGTCAAGGCGCCTGAGAGAATGAAACAGTAAGTGCAATTACGAGCAGACTGCAATCACACAACTTCGTCATGCCATATACTGAATCACACAGTTCAGGCATGTCGTATATATACACTGCTTATTCAAATTGAGTGCTAAGGGCACTCACAGTGCAGACTCTACGTGGAGTCTATAAACATTAATTACACTGTCATGTAGGTAAATTTGCTGATGTGGCGAGTCATTTATTGGCGAAAGAGGAAGAAAAAAGAAGACACCGCGTCTTATTTAGACGTCGAGTCTTCGCTGGGCTCGAGGCCGGTAGAAACCACGAGACTCGCATTGTGGGAGTCCAGCATCGAGTCGAGGATCTCGTACGGCATTCACCTCCGCCACAGTCCCCAGCATGCGATCTCCACAGCCCGCCCTCTCCCGCTCGCCGTCGCCGCCCTCGGATCCGCATCGATGAGGACCTTGTGTGCCACCGGCCATGTGCACACGGGGCCTGCATGCTGTCTTACCATCCGTCACCTCCCGTCCGCTCAAGAAAGGACCTGCATGCGTCTTGGAGCGGGGAATTCCCCCACGGGGCTGCTGCAGTATTCGTAGCTGATGGATGGGTGGCCGGCGATGAAGGACCTGCATGCGTCTTGTAGCGGGGAGGACATGCACATCGGCAAAATGAGCAAGGACGAACAACACGGATGAAATCAGCTTCATGGTTGCACAGCAATGGGGGAACGCAGAGGAGAAAATCCAGGCAGATACAGCGATTCTCCGCCCTCTTCGCCGTCTCTGTCGAGTGCCAGCGCCCAGCGGCGGGCTTCGCATCCACCTACCCAGGCACGCAGAGGTCGCCGGGAGCACCGCCCTGTGGGAGAAGTCCGCCTCTGGTTTCCCCTCGCCCCCTGCCACTATTTAGGCCACAGAGGATCCTCATCCATGAGAGAAAATGATTGGTTGATTTTTATTTAGACTCTATACAAAAAGATCTGCATTGAAAAGAGCTGTAGCCTTGGCGACAATATCCTAAACTATGACTACATGGTTAGAGTCTACATTGTGAAATGACCTAACGTCCCCCTACTTCCCTTCCCAAGGCTTTGCAGCAACAGGTTCTTTCATATGGGCCCCCAAGCGGGAACGTGTGGCACGTCACCCTAGGGATATGGTCTGTCTTATTGCTACAGTGCTTGTGGTGGTTAGCACTCTACCAATCTTTTGCCTTTTAGCTGAGTCCTGTTTTTTAAGGTGTACAAGTAGTCAGCATGGTGCAACCTGCCAATAATCCTCTATCAACTTGTCTGAATTATCTATGTTGCATGTAAAATACCGTTAAAAAAAAACTTCCTACAAAGGAGTAGCCAAAACCTTGATAAAAGAGAGTTGCTTAATGTAACAAACCGGTTAGATTGGCCGGCAAAGTGACACGTCAACAACGAACTTTGAGGCGATGAAGGCGGCGGCACTGGGCCGGGTGGCCGGTTGGAGGCGTGGATGGTAGGGGAGGAGGCGATGTGACCGCCGCCGGGCGGCGGCGGCGGGCGAAGTTGGCGTGGCGGGCGGCGCTGCGGGTGAGGGGGTGGCGGCGGTTGGGGGCGGGGAGAGAGGAGGCACAAACTATTTCTATTGCTTGTCTCCCAAAGAAATTACATACCCTTGCTTATATAGCCCGGGCTAGTGGGACTTGTAACCTAAGCAATCTCTATAAGGTTTTCTTATATGATTGGCATATCTTTTACAAACAATATTTATTTATTTCCTAATGAAGGTCTTCCTTATATGATTGGAATATTCCCTTTCACACACCAAAAGTCGTAAAGATAATCCTAACTTGATGATGAAAGCGGGGACGGAGACGGGGAAGGTGGAGGGGGCGGCTTCCTGCAGCGTGCACGCGCCACCCCTCTGGGCGGCCGGCCGGTTGGGCCCTTTTAGCCCACCCATGGTTGGCCCAATTCGACACATGACACTTAACCCGTGAGCATAGCAACATGCGAATTTGTGTTGGGACTAAGTATTTTTGCATTCGTCCCAACGAGCAAGTTTTTTTTTGTTTTTTGCATTGCATTCCTCCAACGGGCAAAGTAACATAAGAAATGACACAATGTATGTCCTTATTTGAGTACCAAAGTACTACACTGCGTAATGAACTTGCCGTTTATAAATATACTCTTTTTGCAACTTGGAAAAGCTCGCAATTGTTTTGGGTGGCCAATCAAATTGAAGGCACCCTACCTAGTATAGACCCATGCGTTGCTATGGCTTAACAGATTTAAGAAAGAGTAATAGTGACTATCTTCGTATGCCTACTTGCGCAGCGGTGACGTCGGCGGGGAGTGGAGTTCCCATACCATCTCCAGCAAATACATCTGGATGTCCCAAATTCTTGTCTAGAGAACAAACTTTGTTATGAGCACAAAGATGGGAAATAATATCCAAGCTTTCATCTTTCGGTGCTGCGGTCCCATCTGCACAAAATACAGCTTACTCCCTCCATCCCAAGGTTGTCATTCAAGGCTCCCGAGACACAAATGCCGACAATTGTATATTAAAATATAAAAAATATTTATGCTAAGTAATTAGAATCGGGGAAAGATTTTAAGTCTAGTTTTTTAACAAATTTATTTAAAAATTAAATGTTGCACGTATTTTTTACAAAATTGAGTCAAACTTATGACGCATCCCACGACGACATTCTTTTTAGGAACGGGGACAATACTTATCAGTCAACTGACACGCTGATCAAGTGACATAGTTCCACTTCAAGGTGCTTCTAAATGCTTATAAAAACTCTAAAAGAGAGATTAAACTAAGGGCCTCGGCCAGACAGGCAACGGGGTCCAATCATATTAGACTTTTTTTTGCACTACTTTTTAGTTTCAGACTATTTCTAATGCAATGTTTAGAGCAACTCCAACAGCCGCTAAATGAACTTGCTATCCTTGAAAATTTGGTAACACATGAAATTGTACTCTCCAACAATTTGCTAAATCAACTTGCCGTCTTTCCCAACTTGCTATCCCTCCCTCCGTACACGCATATATAGGCACGCTGATGCGCGGCGCATCCGTCCGTCTCAAAAGAGGTGGAAGGCCATGAACGTAATTTTGTTTGTCTCGGGGTTTTTTGATGTAAGTTTTCAAGAGATGGAATGTCATACACATAATTTTGTTTCTCTCTCGGGGTTCCCGATGTAAGTTAGATCTTAAGTTTGGGAAGTGAATTATGCCAAACTATTTCAGATGAACTCTTTTTTTTTTTATTTGGCATATCTTTTTTAGAAGTTGGTAAACTCAAAATTTGCCATGTAAAATTTGATAAACTCTTGGAGAAATTCCAAGGTTCTCATCACATCGAATCATTAAATGTACTAAAAAGACGTATACCCGAGTATAAAATATAGGTAAACAAAATAACTAATTGCACAGTTTAGATGTAAATTGCGAGGGGACGATTATTTTGAGCCTAGTTACCCCATGGTAGGACAATATTTACCACAAACAAACAAAAGTATTATAATGCTTTTCAGTTTGCTACAATGTCAATTTCCGAATCTAAACACACTCTAAATTTGTTTATACCCATATTAGCCCCTAGAGCGTCGTGCAGTCCACAGGTTTCCCGCGCCTCATTCCCCGGTGTTCCCTGATTCCGAATAACATGAAACATGTGCAACATGAAACACTTAAGTGCAGCATACGTATGTCTGGAATATTTAGAATATACAATTGCAACATCCATTGCAATGTACGTAGATGCAAAAATAAAATAAAATAATAATCCATACTCTACCTTTCTACCGATATCAAAAACAAGCTACTCTCTTCGTACGGGAAATGTGTCTAGTCAAATTAGCTCAAGTTTAACAAGGCTAGAAGTGTCGGGATTTTTTTTTGGCACTCCGAAAAAGGCACTAGACCGTGGACAGAGGCACCGCCACGGGCTCGATGCATACGACGAGTGCTATCTATGTGATTAAGGCCGGAGACCACCGACCACATCATCACCTCCTACTCCTTCTACGAGACACATCCGGGTGGACCATCCCCGCGGCGTTTAGGGTTGACGCCTCACGGGTAGGTAGGGGATCAATCCTCGGCCGGGTGGGAGTAGTGGAGACGGACATGACACGGAGAGAAGAGGAAGGGCACGGACACCCTCTTCAAGCAGGTGGCATGAGAGCTTTGAAAAGAGAGAAACACGAGATTCTTCTCGAACAAAGCGGCCATGAGCCAATTCCTCACCAAAATCAAGCGAGACGCCCACCTATAGATAGAGGGTCTCTAGGTGAATTAGCACGCGGGTAATCACCATGCGTAAAATGACAGGAGGCAAAGTATACCAAAATTTACCCTTCCAAAACGCGCTCGCTCGTGCTCGTTATAAAAACTCTTCTTCTTAAATACAAAGATGCATAAATCTTTTATGTATTCGAGAAAAAAAAATATAGAATTGCATTCTTTTGAGAGTATCCAAGTATAGAGTGGCACCCACACACTGTAGTATACAGTTTGTCCGTTTGAGAGTAAAAAATGGTTGCAGTGTGTGAATGGAAAGAGTAGTCCGGCGTTCCACGGTTCCACTCCACTAGATACAAACACGACCTCATCAGCGAGCAAGCCGAGGCAAGCGGCTATCCGAGGACTAGGATAGGAGAGAAGCAGACCTCCGCGAGGCGTCTGTGGGCACTGCACCTTCCCACCGTTGGGCGACTCCCGATCTCCATTCTGGCCACCGAAAGATCAGTTGCTCGCAGCCGCGGATGCGCGCCGACCACGGGCGCCTGTCGAGTTG
Source organism: Hyparrhenia diplandra (assembly GCA_015847255.1). Taxonomy (NCBI): domain Eukaryota; kingdom Viridiplantae; phylum Streptophyta; class Magnoliopsida; order Poales; family Poaceae; genus Hyparrhenia; species Hyparrhenia diplandra. Next base: position 66,936 of record JADLZK010002879.1, on the reverse strand, counting down.
GCCGCCTTCCCCGCACCTCGCCGATCTAATCGGCCTCGATTCGATTGGTTGACATTCATTTCGATTCCAAGGTATAGCTGCTATGCTTTTGGCGATTCAAAATTTTGGAGCTTCTAGCTTTAGGAGGATTATTTCATACTAGAATGTCACAAAAAGCTTTTCTTGGGGCTAAGCTTGCTTGCTGAAACTAATTCCATCACTTATGTTGTTTTTCTGTCCAACTGCTACTGTCACGCATCTTCGTAATATAATCAATCTGGCTTTCGTGTTGTGCATCGGGGTGGTGGTCTGGTGGAGGCAAGTATGATTCACCAGATTCGGTTTAGGAAGTGTGATTCACTGATTCAGAGTAGGGGCCAGTTGCTGTTTATGATTTAGGAGGCTGCTGTCCCCAGCCACTCTCTCCATTCAAATAGACTTGGAGCAACCGTTTCTTTCAAAATCTATGAATTAAATGTGCATTTGAATAGAATTGTACAAAAGCACCATTTTTTTTTTTTGGTGCAACCATGCACAATTGAGGATTTGAGTGACCATTCCATGTGATTGCTTAGTTACCCCAACTTGCGTTGAGGTTTTCTTGTTCTGAGTACATGGTTTGTGTTTCTGCAGATGTGACTATGCCACTATTTTCTTTATGAACTTATCCACTTATTTTGCTTCTCTTGTTACGTTTACAGTTACAGAGACACTAATTGCTGAATTGTTGTTTCTTCATCATGCAGCTTTCTTTTGGATTATGGAATCAAAGCATTATCCCAACTGCCACATTTCTTCATCATGCAGCTTGCACTTTAATTCACTATGGTATTTTTCAACAGATGGTGAGCGTCTTGACGGGGGTGATGACATCTGTCATTGGCAAGCTTACAACCCTGCTTGGGGAGGAGTACACAAAGCTGACAGGAATGCACAAGGAGGTGAACTTTATGAAGGATGAGCTGAGCAGCATGAACGCCCTCCTTCAGAGGTTGGCGGAGGTTGACAGCGATCTTGATTTGCAGACCAAGGAGTGGCGGAGACAAGTGCAGGAGATGTCTTATGACATAGAGGATTGTATTGACGAGTTTATGCATCGTGTTGGCAGTAGCAGCATGACTGACTCTGGAGGCCTTGTTCATGGAGTGGTTCAACAGCTTAAGGTGCTGTGGGCACGCTATCAAATTGGCAGCACAATCCAGGACCTCAAGGCACGTGTTGAAGATGCTAACAAACGCCGCATAAGGTACAAGGTGGATGAGCTCGCCTTTCATTCTAGCACCAAAACTGTCATGGATCCCCGTTTGCCTTCACTGTATGCTGATCCAGATGGACTTGTCGGCATTGACCGACCAAGAGATGATCTTATAAGGATGCTAATGGAGGGGGAGGGGACATCTGTGCAGCAACTGAAGGTCATATCTATTGTGGGTCCTGGGGGCCTTGGTAAAACCACGCTGGCGAATGAGGTTTACCATGGACTGGAAGGCCACTTCCAGTGTCGAGCTTTTGTCTCTTTGTCACAGCAGCCTGATGTAAAGAAGATATTAAGAAATATACTCTGTCAAGTCACCCAGCAGGAGTGTGCTAACATGGAAACATGGGATGAGGAAAAGTTTATCAATGCAATCCGAGATTTTCTACAGAGAAGAAGGTCAGTCCATGAATTTATAATGGCAACTTGGTTTTTGGTGCCATAACCACTTTTGATCAGTACCTTCATCCAGTATTCAAAAGATCTCTTTTTTATTTATTACTCAAAAAAAAGATCTCTTTTATTTACTGAATATATGTAGATGAGCTGTTATTTCCATTTCTTGATTCAATCAATTATATAATGTATGGTTGCTTTTGGGCTTCTAGAACTGTATTACTGTAGTTCGATAATTCCTGTGTATTCGGATTGTTGAGAGCGTTAATGTTTTTTCATCAAGTAAATTCAATTTAACTGCAGCTCGATCAATGTAAATTGATATTTTGATATTTTTTTTCATGTTTTCAAATTGTTCTAGAAACAAATTTGATTTAATCACTGCTAAGTATGTGACTTGCTAACTCCTATGGTTGTACCATACAGCATTGAAATCTTATGGCCATAAAACCTAGGGCTATAAGTTCTACTAGCCAAAATACCTTATACTTATTGCAATGCCCTAAAATTATAAAACATTTAATTTTGTGAAATTTATTCATGGACAAAATTTAAAGGGCAAGTGTTTCTGCACTTCATAGATACAGAAACACCCAATGGATCAGCTCCCAGTTGTTTGATAATCTTTGTAGTTATTTGGCGTTTTGAAACTAAGTACATATGACAATTTCCTAATTTATACATGGTATGCACTTGATAGGTACTTCATTATTATTGATGATATATGGAGTACTCAAGCATGGAAGACCATCAAATGTGCTTTCTATGTGAATAATTGTGCAAGCAGAGTTATGACAACAACACGCATTGTTTCTATAGCCAAGTCATGCTGCTCTCCTCACCGAGATCACGTCTATGAAATAATACCTCTTAGTACAGATAACTCCAAATGTCTTTTCTTCAAGCGAATCTTTGGCTTTGAACATATATGCCCTCCTCATTTGGAAGAAGTTTCCAGTGCAATCCTCAAAAAATGCAGTGGTTCACCACTGGCCATTGTTACAATGGCTAGCTTATTGGCTAATAAATCCAGTACGAAACAAGAATGGGATAGGGTATATAATTCAATTGGTTCAACACTGGAAAAGGATCCTGATGTGGAAGAAATGAGAAGGATATTATCCCTTAGCTTTGATGACCTCCCCCATCATTTGAAGACGTGTTTATTGTATTTGAGTATATTTCCAGAAGATTATGAGATCGAAAGAGATCAACTAGTAAAAAGATGGATTGCTGAAGGATTCATTAATATGGAGGGTGGACAAGATTTGGAGGAAATAGGAGAAAATTATTTTAATGATCTTATCAACAGAAGCATGATTCAACCAATGAAAATCAAATGTGATGGACGAGTGGCCTCATGCCGAGTCCATGATATGATTCTCGATCTCCTGGTATCAAAGTCAGTTGAAGAAAACTTTGCCACTTTCATCTCTGGCAAAAATCAGACATTATTGTTACAAGGTAAGGTTCGTCGGCTATCCCTCAATTATTATTCCAAGGAGCACGCCATGATTCCATCAACAGCGATCATTTCTCATTGTCGATCACTCAGTATATTTGGGTACTCTAAACATATGCCTTATCTTTCAAATTTTCGAGTTCTTCGGTACTTGATATAGAAAATGGGGAGGATATGGAACATAAATATTTTGAACATATAAGAAGGCATCATCAGTTGAAGTACCTTAGGCTCCATGTAAGACGCATTTCACTCCCTGAACAGCTAGGAGAACTAAAACATTTGACAACCTTGGATCTAGGAGGGACAAAGATTACAAAATTTCCAAAAAGCATTGTGCAATTGCAAAACTTAACATGTTTGCGGGGCTGTAATATGGAATTACCTGAAGAAATTGGGAACTTGCATGCTCTGCAAGATCTATCAGAGGTCAAAATCAACCAAAACTGCTCAGCCAATTCTTTGCTGGGGCTGGGCAGTCTGACTAAACTGAGGATTCTTCGGCTGTGCTGGTGTATTTCTAACACACACACGGACAACAGAGCTTTTATTGATAATTTGCTCTCATCACTCCGCAAACTTGGCAGACTCAACCTTCGTTCTCTATGCATCCAGAGTTACTATGGTTATTCCATGGATTTCTTATTGGATTCTTGGTTTCCCACCCCACACCTCCTCTGGAAGTTTGAGATGCAAATGAGCTACCACTTCCCAAGAATTCCAGCTTGGATTGCATCACTTGATAACCTCACCTACCTTGACATAAATGTTGATCCAGTAGCACAGGAAGCACTGATTGTCCTTGGAAACTTACCTTCTTTGCTAGCTCTCTGGGTGACATCAAAAACAAAAGGCCACAAGGAAAGTCTCATCATAAGCAGCAGCACGTTCATATGCCTGAAGGAGTTCCACTTCACCTGCTGGAGCAATGGGGTTGGCCTGGTGTTTGAAATGGGGGCCATGCCGAAGCTTGAGAAGCTGAGGGTTTCGTTTGACGCAGGAGCCGGTCTCTATTTTGGCATCCAGCACCTCTATTCCCTTAGGCACCTTGTTGCGGAGATAATTTGTGGTGGTGTGACTGTTGAGGAAGTGGAGGTATTGGAGGAAGCTATCAGGAGTGCAGTTGGTCTCCTTCCAAACCGCCCCACGCTTGAAATTCGAACGTGGTAAAACTATACTGCTGAGCTGAACACATGCTTAACTAGTATTCTACAATGGGTGTTTACTGTTTATATGAAGCCTGGGATCTGATATTTGACTCAGTTAGGTCAAGTTTCTTTCGACATAGCAAAGGCAACAAGAAATTATCACATGGCCAAGTGGGATAAACTACACAGACCAAAAGAAATTATCACCAAAAGAATTTGCTGGAGATAGTAGAGCAATGAGTGGTAGCCTCTTAGCTAAAAAGATTGCCAGGATAGAAACTGGACATGAGACTGTGTAAATTACTCGGGAAGAATTACCAAGCTGGAGAGAGCACAAGATTTTGCCCTGGTGTATGGACAGACAGATGGGTCCCCCTTGAGAATTGCTTATCCAAGACTATTATGTTCTTATCCATAAATCATAGTCGCTGCGATCTCCAGCAGATCATATAGATTTGGGATTGGCATTTAGGAGGTCTTCCATATCGGTGGGGATGGCAAAATGGTTTGGCCAAGAGATGTTGTTACATATTGTGATCCTGAACGAAGGTAAAGATGAGATGTACAGATTTATTTATATTGTTCAGTGGAGTTGTTGTTGAGATGTACAGGTTTATTGTGATCCTGAATGGGATGGTTTGCACTTCTCAAGCAACTCCATGACAGGCTCATGGAGAGTGTATAATCCTTTCCTGGTATCCAATGAATGAGATGAGAAAGACGATGATCATGGAGACGATGCCACATGAGCGTGCAAACCTTGCCAGCTTGCCTGCCACATGACATGATCATGGAGAGCGTACAAACTTTTCAGCGGGACGAAGACGAATAGAACAGATCTTGTTGCACCTGGCAGTGCCCAACTGTGTTCTTGCCGACTGTCAGGTCTTCAATAGCAGTAGCTTTCGCGCCCCTGCTCGCTCTCTGTTTCTTCTCTGTTTACTCAGTTTTTATGCTCTAATTTGCCCGTTGAACTGTGTATTTGGAACTTATGTGCAATGCACTTCCTCGAGAGAAAAAGAGAGCGCGAAGAGCTCATCCATGTAAGGTCAAGTTCCTCTGACGAACCTGACCTTGCAAGTAGGAGTGAGCTTTGGCATTTCAGTCCGGAATGACAATGCAAAGTCTATTTTTCCTTTACACGGATTAGTAACCACAGTCCACAGGTAGTAACCAGAGGACATTATTATGTCATCTGAGCTAGAAAATCAGATCTTTCTATTCTGGAAATGACCCAATCCTTTGCTCGAGTGATTTGTCAGACTCTTAGCTTGCCCCTGTTTCCCTGGTGTTGGTGTGGTTCATTCTGAGCTGCACCTTGTTATGCATGGAGTCCCAAAACTCCATGGCATTGATTCTTTTCTATTTTCTTTGCATTTTGTACTTTTTAGGTATTCTATAGAAATGAAAAAAAATAATACTTGATGTTTGTTTTACGGTATATATGCTAAGTGAAATTTCATATGTATAACAACACTAACATGGCGAATCATTATTGTTTTATGGGTAAAGTTGATTCAACTCACTAAATTTTAAAAACACCCTTGAAGCCTCGTCTTAACTTTCAAAAGCAGATAAATTTCACCCAAGATAGTTCATGATGGTTTTGAACGTGGTGTTGACTGATGTAGCATGCAGGCCACACATGCCTTTAATTTTTAGCAACACCATCTTTTATTGAATTTAGGGGTCCTAAATGACAAAAATATAAATTGGAAAGTTCTACATGGCTTCAAGCACTAAAAATTCAATACGAGTATGTCGGTTGTGAAAAAATGTAAAATTTTTGAACTACATAACCAAAGAACATAAAAAAAAAACTTTGGGCCTCTAAATTATCTCAAATATTGCACGCCGAGTTTAAATTATCTAAAATAAAAAGGTTTCCAAGTACAAAGTTACTGATCACATTGAGATCAATAACTTTGGTATAGACCTCACTGTACTAGTTCATTTTACAATTTGTTTTTTAAAAAATGAATTTTAAAATCTTTGAAAATAAGACAAATATTTGGACATCTAAATGATCTCAGAAAAAAATGTTGTCAACTATAAAAGTTTTAGATCGCATCGATCTAGAGCTACAACTTTGTTATGTACCACGCCAACATCCAATGTCATTTAAATTTTTAAAATTCATGTGGGCTCTTAAGGCAACAAAAGTGCAAAACCACCCAATGCAAAGCCCAGCCCCCATTTGAAAATGGTCGATGGGGGTATGTTACCTGGTTTTTGAAAATTTTGAAGTGTGTGTTTGTTATATGCAAAACCACTCTATATTTTAATTTCGGTGATTAGTTCAGAGAGACAAATCCATCTTCACTCTTGTATTTTTATTAGTCCCTTGATATCTCTGGTTTGAAATATCTGTGTTTTCCTTCATTTCCGACATATAATTCCCGTACGTTTTCTTTTCACCGATCGGAAGGGAAGATTCCCCGGTTCCGATTGCATTGAGCACACGACGTACGGTGCAATCGTCATGCCACCAAACCATGGCGGTTCGTGCAGGCAGGCTTCCAAGCTTCTTGCATTGCATGCCGTCTCCGATGCGAAGAGCCATGGAAACCGCGTCGATCCCCGCTTGCCGAGTTCGACTCCAAGTCGGAGCAACGCACTCGCCGGTGCTGCCGGTTCACAATAAATATGGCGCCGCGTCTCGCCGATCCATCCCACCACCATCTCATCCTTTCCGTCCCTGGTTTGGTTTCCACCCATCGCGATGTGCACCCTCGCTCCCCGCGCCGCCGCCGCTCCATCAGGCACCACCACCACCGCGTTTCTGGACCACCGACGGGGCGTCGTCGCCGCCGCGCGTTGTTGCCGCCGAGGTGTCCACCGCAGGGGAAGAAGAAGACAGGGGAGCCGATGCGCCGCGCCGCCGAGGTGTCCACCGCAGCACCGGCTCGGAAGAAGCGTGGCCGCCACGACACTGACCCTGCGGCGGCGTCGTCGTCGTCGACGCTGCGGGTCCGGATGGACAAGGAGTTCGTCGCCCTCCAAGGCCTGCTCAAGAGAGCCAAGCTCTTGCCGGCCCGCTGCTCCGCCTCCGCTCCCACCGCCGCCGAGAAGAAGTCCGCGCCGCATGTGGTGTCGTCGTCGGCGGCGGCGGTGGCAAAGAGGAGGGCGTCGTCGTCGCCATCGAAGCGTGCAACGGAGGCGGCGGCGTATGCACCAGCGAAGCAGCAACCGCGCCCGGTGACAGTGATGGCAATGCAGCGCGCACCGGCCAAGACGAACCCGATCGCTCCGGAAGTCGTTCCCATCCCCAACCACAAGCAGCAGCAGCGACCAGCGGAGGCGCCACCAGCAGCAGCGAAGCAGCACCAGCACCCGATCCAGCGTGCAGCGGCGGCCAAGACGACGGCGGAAGTTCCGAAGAAGCGGCGACCGGAGGAGGAGAAGAAGGAGGAGCTTGCGCGCGCAGCCGCGAGGGCGGCGTTCCGGCAGATGCTGCTGGAGATGGAGAAGTCGGCGCTGCCCGACGAGACGGTCTACCCGGAGGAGATGGAGGCGCTCGGCATCCCGTTCGAGTTTCTCATCACTCGGACCTGGAAGCAGGCATGTCTGGATCACGCCGCCGCCAAGAAAGCAGTGGAGTTCGTCGTACGCGTCTAGATCGATCCATCACACGCATATGGCATTGTAATCTTGGTTTTGCTAGCATGTAATACCCTAATTCTTCAGTGCTTAACTGATTGACTGTACTTTGTATGCTGTCTTCATGTAACTCTGATCCTGTCTTGTAAAATTCAGATTGTGTGTGAATTTATCCTGTAGCTTGTAAAATTCAGATTGTGAATTTATTCTATACATGCTGTGTTTCCATGTTCTGGCTTTCAATTCAGTACTACTCTTATGAGGCTGAACTTTCAGGATATCATTCTCTGTATGTACGTTCTACAAACAAACATCTTTCCATGTAAACTCGTTCAGGCTGTGTATAACTGAAGAACAAGCACTCGGTTACCTGAATTACATCAGGTAATTGAAGAACAAAACAGAAATGAAATAATACAGAACATTACAATATCAGCAGCGCTGGTTTTAAGTTAGCTGGTGACTCCTTATAATCATACTGTGTAATATATCAGTACATACTACAGAGCTGTTTCAGTGCCACCCTGATCCTGATGGAGCTACCGGTTGGAAAATCTTGTACGTATAATACCACTCAGCAACCAATTACAGAATTTGTTGGTCCCCAAGGACAGTGCGCGGCGCACGCTGGCAGCTTTCAGATACAAGTTACAGATATGGGCACCTGGTTTCTGCCCAGCTATATATGTTTCAAAATGGGGAAGTCAAGAGGAGAAAATTAGCAGACAAAAAAGGAAACCTCATGTTGTTGCAGATGGCCCATCAGAGCGATCTGAAACTTTCTACAGGGTCCGAGTCCTCCAGCATTGAGGCCGCCTGGAAGCAATCGGCGGCATCAGCTAGCCTACCGTCCTGCTTGTGAACTTCCCCCAGGTAGAACCAAGCCATTCGGTTTGTGGGTTGGAGCCTTAGGGCATCCGAGAGGAAACACCTCGCCACAGGCAGGAACTTGGGCCCTTGTTTAGAGAGGAGGGCGCCGATAGAGACCTTGGATGGGACATGCTCTACCTCCATGGAGAGGGCGTTGAAGTATGCAGCCAGCGCATCCTGTATCTTCTCGTGCAGCTCATGTATGTTACCTGGGCAAAGGCAAGGAATCACAGGATCAGATATATGGCAAGCACAACAAACACAAGATATGTTCAACTTCTCAGGCTTACAGATATCTGCCCTATACGAGCATTAAATTCAAAAAAGGTGGACAATATGCATTGTAAATGAATTATTATTTAATAGCCATTTATGATAGCATACAAAGATATAAACAGGCAGAAATGAACGATAGATTTCAAACTAAAACATCCCCAATAGACAGAGGCATAGGCATGACTAACGAAACATGAATTGTCACAAAAGTTCCCTCACCTTCTGCATGAAGGGTTGCCGCAGAGTATGTTTTGAGGGCTTTAGCCTTCTGTAAGCAAATCTCTGCATCTCTCCAATAGGAAAGACTGGAGTACAAGTTGGCTAGACCTTGCCAAACTTCAAATTCGCTCACTTTATCCTCATTATCCTGAAAGAGTGTTCCCATAGTATAAGAAGGCATCAAGAAGATATGCTAAGTTATATGAAATGTAATTAGATGAGATTAGATTCTAGACATATAAGAGTCTCAAAATGTAATTAGATATCCCATAGAATAAGAGTGCATCTATGTTAGTCCACTTCAGCAGTTAATACAAACACATCTCTTTTGGCCAGATATAAATGTAGTTTCAAGAACAAATATTTAGGATAACACTTTTTATGTGAGAATCTAGAATTCTGGATACCTTAGGGAAAAGGTAGTGTTTTTACATCTAAGAATCTCAAAAGCTTTTATTTACAAACAAATAAGGATTTCGAACATGTTCACAGAAATCTCAAACATCCTATTAAAATAAAAACACATTGCAAATTAATAATTGTTCTTTTGTATTTGAGAAGACAAACCTCTGTGCCAGTTTTGGCAGATCCATAAACCTTTCGTTGCGCCTGAACGAGAGCAAGAAGGGTGCGATATGCTTCAACTGCTTCCATGGGCAATGATTGAGCAACCTTCAATTTAGCCCTTATTCTAAGCAATGGCCCTTGTTCCCACTTCAGCGGTCTCATCTAATGCCGCATCAGTCACAACTTCAGCTTCTGAATACCTTTGTTGTGCAGAAAGAACCAACGATAGCAACCTCCAACCTTTAGAGACAGATCCACCAGTTGCATCGATGAACTCCTTCGCACATTTCAAGGCAGCATGCATGTTCCGCTGCTCAGCATACTCAATCCCCATGTCAAATATTAATTCTGGGTTGTGACGGTCAAGAGAAATTGCCTCATTAAGAGACTTCAAAGCCTCAGTCTGCAAGAGAGATCTTTGGTGATCAGATGAAGCAACCTTAGACTTCTTGGACAGGCAACTTCCCAGAACATGGAGGGCCACACTCTTTAAATGCCCATCTGATGATTCAGCGTCTTTGACTGCTCTCTTTGCATACTCTACACCCTCAGAAGAAAGAAGATAACTGGAACTGCATATCTTAGCAGCTAACAGAAGGGCCATTATGTCATTCGGACTCTCGTTCTTATTCAAAGATTTCTTCAACAAGTTTAATGCAGCTTCATTATGAGAAGCTGCAAAATAGCACAACGCTAGACTATACCATCTCTCAGTTCGAGGGTATATTCCAGGTAAAACCTCTTCGAGGTGCTTGGCAAGAATAGATGTCTGGCCACACAGTGACAATGCAAAGGTTAAATGCTCCATAACAGATGGATCCCAGTGTGTCTTCCCAAGGAACCACTTCTTCAATAGTATCATGAGCAATAGGATTGCCTCTTCCAAATTATTCCTAGGAACAAATGAACCTTCAGTTTGTGAAGCCAAGCTCGGAGGGGCCACCTCTACACCGCCGTACAACAAGAAAACAGCAAATCTCTTCTGAATCCTTGTGCAGCATTCATCATCGAGATTCCATTGACTTAGAAGAGCACGGCGGTATGAAGCAAGTGCTTCTTGATAGGCTCCAGCTTGCTTCCAAAGTTCTGGGAGAAGCTCAACAGATCTACTGACAGTTTCCTGCAGCTTTTGTTCAACCATAACACCAGGTATGCCACATTGGAAGATACTTTCAACAGCATCAAGGACACTTTTACACTGTTTAGCAGCCTCTGCAAGTCAATAGCTTCAGAAAGTCAGATAAGCCTAATTGATATGATTATATAGCAAGATGAACAATTCATACCCATTGCCTTGCCCAACTTTTGAAGAGACATTGATTTCAAGTAAATGGCTTCAAGAACAAGGCTAGCAGCATGCTGTGATCCTGAATTTGATGAATCTGACCGTAATTTGTTATTTCGCTTCGAGAGTGGTTTTTCAGAAAGAGATGGTTGGAAGCGCTGAATAGCAGCTTGAAGGTCAATTCCATCAAACACTCGCAGAGCAGCTTCCACATTGCCTCTCTGATATTCCAGTCTCCCGAGGAGAGCTCTAGCTTCCTAATATTAACAGAAAATACAGAAACCACAGTTAGCAATAATAAATACAACTATAGTTTAGTATATCCCAGATAGAAGCTTATGTTGGCTGCTGGTAAAAAGTTAATGGATACAAATATAGTAAAGCAGACTCTAGTGACAAAATTATAGAGAACAAAGATTGTCATGTAAAAAAAAAAAAATAACCGAATGCACAGTTTCCACTGGGCACACACTAAGACCCTAGCTCTTATTTTCCCCTCTTGTTGGTGGTGGCTGATGCTGGGTTTCAATTTCCAGCCTATCCCAACTCGCTTGGCACTAAAATATATTTTTGTTGGAGTGGTGGTGGTGCTTTCTGGTTATAGTTATCAATGTTGGAAAAAAAGGTTTTAGAGCACAATATAAGCCTACGAATAAGTGCCTTGACTTCCATCATTATCTAAACAACACAGGATTTAATTTGATATGGATGAAACAGTGCATAAAGTAACTCAGAACACAGTACAGAGAATTAAAGATTTTGAAATATTAGCATCAACTACATCACCGTTGTCCTACAAAATGTGTCCAATATTCTTTTGTTTGTCATAAAATAAGTTGATTCAACATTAGGATTGTCATTTTTATAGAAAAAAATAAAGAAGCTGAAGGTAATATCCTCTGGCCACAACAAACATTAAGGAAGAAAAGTACCAACATGAACTAAACAGAGAAGAATAATCATCTGGTGGTTGAAATTCCACCCATACAAATGAAATTGCTACAGCATTAAAATAGAACGTGCACAGTTGACCTTTGCATTATGGTTTTTGAGAACTAGAGAAAACAAAGGGAACGGTCATCATTTTGTCAGTCACCACTAGAAACAGTAACATAAGAACATGCCAGTATGCAACCAAACAAAGAGTGGTGATTTTGTGCATTCAATTCCCATTTAGATAGTGTGAATCATTTCTAAATTCAACAAAATAAATCACCTTACTGTCTGATTTGTACTCCAAAAACGGCATGCAGCTTCCAAAGTCACCAAATAAAATCACAAGCCACAGGTAAAGCATAATCCTACAGCTAAACCAACAGCCACTCCAAACAAACTGCCAAGTTTACATTTCACAAGACAGCATCACATACCCACAACTCAGTGATTGAATCACGATCGTATAGTTACCTAATGAGCCACAAATTCACAAGATAACATAACCCACCAATTAAACAGTAATCATAATTCAAACATTAGACCATTGACCACATAATTTAACTAAAAGCAATATCATTTACAAACATATCCTACACTTGAATTCTGACAATTATGTATACCAACAACACAACAACTTCTACATTACTTTGGTTTTCAATACTGAAACTCTCCATGAAAAGTGGAATTTTTTTGGACCCAAGGAATAATCATTTCCATTCATCATTTACAAATTATGGATAGCTACACCAAAAATGCTGCTCAATTAACCAATCCACGCGATGTTCTGAACAACATCCCATGAGGATGGTCACTACGACCCATGAAAAGAACCAACATCGATCTCCTCCCTCACGCAGTCCCCTTCCAAATTCCAAATGAAATCAAAGGAACGAAACATAAACACGCCATTTCGTGAGAGCGTGTAGTCTCGAGCGCGAAATTTCGCCGCATCCCGGTCTCACTCCCCAAAGGGCAGCAAAGAACGTCGCACGGACTCGCATTCACCAGAAAGACTCCATCTTCCCACCCCATTTCGCCCAAACCACGCAAGAAATAGCTGGATTCACGTTCCCAGATCAAGCCAAGAAGGAGCGGCAGGCGGGGGAGCAAAGAAGAGATTTCGAGACCTCGTAGTTGAGGGAGAGGCCCTCGCGGAGGGACGACTCCGCCTCCTGGATGTTGCCGTCGTCGACCTTGGCCTCCGACGAGCCCGACGCCGAGGCGTCGCCCGCATCCGAATCCGGCAGCGCCGCCGCCTTCCCCTTTACCGGGGACGCGGTGGCCGCCGCCGGTGGCCAGTCCCCGCCGGTGGGGCTCGCCTCGCTCCGGCTGTCCCACTCCGCCGCCGCCGCCATCGCTGCCGCCGATCCCGATGCGTCACCGCCGCTGCTGCTGCCGCCGCGGTAGCGCGATTCCTCCGGCTAGCATGCTAGGACAATGTGGGGAAGGTTGCCACATCTTCGAGAGGAAGGAGGCGAGATCCAACTCTATTTTTGGGACTTTGGGAGAGCTCGCTCTTGTTTCCCACCGGAGGGTGTTTGGCAGTGGCAGGCCATCTCTTGAGGAAAAACGACTTTCTATTTGGGGTATTTCTCCGGTGTGAATTTTCAGTTTTTTTTTTTTATATATATGTGAAATTTTACAGTTAAAACCTGGCCAAATTGCGAAAGGCTCGCCTACAAACCCGTAAGAGTTGCTTAAGTACCATCGAGTCAGAAAAAAAAAACTTTTGCTGCATTTTATGGACACCCGTGATCCTAAAATCCTCATGTTGCTTTAAGTTTTGAACGGACTCGGGAAATTTAGTTTAATGCATTTAGGGGTTGTTTGGTTTAAAAGAGAAAATTTTCCATCTTGTTTAGTTTTTAGGGACTTTTCTTAGTTCCAGAACCAAATAGGACCTTATTTTATCATGCAGTAGATTTAAGCTTAATGCAAAGTTTAGAGTTTGTTGGGTAAAGTAAAACAAATGTCTTTCAAATTGCTCATACTTTATAAGATTTTAGGGTCTGTCTGGTTTAACTATTGAGCTATGAAAAAACCGGTTACAGTTGTGATGTGTTATAAAAAAAAAGTAATAACTATTTCATCTAAACAACTATGAACACTCTCTTTATCTTCCATGAAAAAATGATGAAACTTCTCTCAATTTTTACTTGGAAAAACAGAGAAGAAACCAAAAGTAAGGTCCAAGATATCCTAGAAATTTTACTATACGAAAGCAGCTCCATTTAGTAATGGTTGGTGTTTTACTTTTCACAATAGAATACTTTTCATAACTAAACTAAATCAAAACCTAAGAATAATTAATGTCTATCCTTTAATAGTTGATTGTTTAGCTATAAATCTGTCTAGATTTACATAGCTAAACTATCAAGTTTTTTTTTTTTTTTAGATAATGGATAAAAAATTAGAACTTCATCTATCGAAAGATAGAATGGGGTAAATTATTATGGAGTCTTGCCAAGCGGGCAAAATAAAATCTCTGCGACCAACACACGCATACAGTCTGCAAACCCATTGAATCGAAACAAAATATAGTTGAAGCTAAACATAACCAATGTATCTTGAGGACAACCATCCATTGAAACTGAAAAACTGCAGTGCTAATGAAGTTTTTTTTGTGCAGCAGAAGAAGTCATAAATTCTTGGCTCTGAGGCTCTAGGGCTCAAATGATCCTATCTCCAAAACATGTATTGAAATTGAAATAACAAAAATCATAGAAGTGATGGCAATGCAGCCTCTGTTCGTTGCGACGTGAAGCCAGTGTCATTGTAGCTACCTGCAGCTCTTTATCATTGCGCCAAGTATCATGGCATAAACCAGAAGTCCTACCGTGAAGCGAGCAAGCTCCATATAATCTTAGTTAGATAATTAGATCATAAAAATGATGTTGACGAAAGTCATATAAAATCACAATAGTATATATTTCCATAAACATTTATCAATGAAAAGTCATCCGTGTGATAGTTTAAGAGAAACAAGATTGCTAATGTTGTGTTATACGTATGTACGTACATTTTTAGTACTCGTGGCAAGGACTACTACATCTCAGTTTCAAAATGAGTAGCTAGTGAGGCAAGCTGATAAACAATGGCCGACTATGGTAGGAAGAAGACTCAAACGACACACTAATTAATAAAGTAGCTGGAATTTGCCTAATCAACTGCTCCAACATGATTACAACTTGCAAGCAATGTGCAATGAATCTCTGACTATCTCAAAGATGCTGTGTGCAGGCTGCAGCCGGCATTTTCTCTCTGTCATGACGCTGCCAAGTTGGTAAAGCTTCCATTGTCCCCAGGCAAAGCGTCCTCAGCTTTGGGGACTGCCGAGTGCAATTCAGCTGGACCGACCTTTCCGGGCGCTGGGCCCCGGCCCATGTAAATGCCTTTTTCAGTGACAGGTAGAGGCCCACACCCGTCTCAGAGGTCGCTTGGATGGATTCGCAAAGAGAATGGGCCCAGCTGGGTCCTCGTGGGAAACAAACGTGTACAGTATTCATTTGATTACGAAAGCTTCGATGCATCCATATATCCTTCAACTCTGTTCGATCAAATTACGAAAGCTTGATGCTAGTGTCCTTCAACTTTGTTCGATTAGCTTGCGTGAAAGTCCAATTGGATTTTGGACTAAGCTAAGTCTAATCCCATGTCTATTCTAGAGGTGATTGCCCAAGAATGATATTTAGAATACAAATTTTAGTCCAAATTCGTGTTGCATTCGCATAATCGCATTGCCATTTTGTGTACGCAACCAAAAGTAAACTACTTAGCATGGATAGTTACTAGTTAGGGCTAATTTATCCCAAATTAATTGTGATTGCTTAGCTAGCAACGAGTTGGATAAATCACCAACAATGTAAGAACAAGTAATTCAAAATAAACCGCCAAGGCATAGATAAAACTGATTGCTTTCATAGTTTTATATTTGAAATAAACTAGTTTTTGTATTGTCTTGAAAAAATAAAAAAGAACACTTTGAAACCAGTTGTTAAAAGATTAAATTAAATTAATTTATTCATCATTGTTAGTTCGATGGTTAGAGTTTTTTTTTTTTACATGATGAAAACAAACTAAGACAATAGTCGATCGAATTATGTCGGTAGGTTATATCTTTCTCTGCCACCTCAGTTTTTATTTGCCGCCAGCATCTCGTTATAGACAACCATCACCACCACGGTCCATCTTTGTCTCTATCTACGGGTGCAAGTCCATAAACCCAAAAATGAGCATAGATTTGCATGACAACCCGGCTTGCATCTCTACACTTGTCATCCACTGCCGCAATGGATGACCCAATTGAATCGAGCACGGGCGAAGAAATTATTATCTTTCATCCTAGTGTATATGTAGAACAGGATTAATTGCAACCACAAGCTATGTCATATTCATTAATGTGCTAGTTCTTTTGCAAAAAAATGTTTTCGTAAGAAAAAAGTCTGGCTAATTTCGACTAATTGAATAGTGTTACTGTGAGAGAATAAGTTCAAACAAGACGAACAAGCCGGCTACCAAGATTATATCATCACAATTTATCTACAAGAATAGTGGTGAACCGCGTCCCACCAATCGTGCTGAGATCCACCATCAGGAGATAATGGAGGTCGTTTGCATCGTCTATCCATTTGCTGCATAATCCAAATTAACCTCTCTAATTTTGTATAGTGTACGTGTGTTAGGCTAAATAATTGTAAGTTACATAATTAATTGGTATGCCCATGAGCCCAAAAATCGCCTGCAATGCTTTCGCAGTTTGATAGCATGATAGTCTCCGTGTAAGTTAAATTTACTCTTAGGAGCATGTGCTCTCACATTGTGAATTTCAAGAATCGTATTGTGATCCGTCTTGCAAGACATTTCTCAATAGCTAGTTTTAGCGGAAATTGACATGTAGTGCTAGTGTCGTACGTTTTGTCACCTAGCTCCGCCCCCGCTGCCGGAGCTCATGTACTACATTGACGGGCGGCCGAGCTCCTTCCATTGGCATATCATTCGTGAGACACACATATACTAGCTTTGTTCTGTTGTGCTGCTTCATTGGTGCAGTGCAGGTGCGGTCAGAGGAGGAAAGGAAGGGGCGTGGCCATGGCCATGCGCACCACATCCAAGAACAACAGGTCAAGGATTTCTCTCTTTCTCATGCTCTGCTCCCCACTCAATCGTTGCCTTTGGCATGACAAGCTCCGGAATCTCTGTCCTTTGTCGTGCTCGCAACATGTTTGGTGTACCACCGTCTCTGCTTGACTGCTTGTGTTTTTCAGTTATACGAACGAGCACATCGAATCTTTTAACGCATGCATGGAATATTAAATGTAGGTAAACAAAAAAATAATTACACAGTTTGGTTGAAAAGTACGAGACGAATCTTTTGAGCCTTTTTATTCATGGTGGGACAATAATTACCAAATATAAACGAAAAGTGCTTTCAAATGCTTTTAACCTAAAATATTTCACCAACTAAACACCCTCCTAGTGCTTTGATTTTACTCTTGGCCCCATGATTTTTGAGTACCAAGCAGTTTATTTTACCCAGAACGGTACTACTCAAATTACTTTTTACAATGTAAGTTTAAATATGAGTTGTCATGCATATGTTTTTTATTTGTTATTACATAACTACCATTGTGGCATGCGAGAATATATATTCACTGCATTTTGACATCAGTTGGGTGGTAAAGGGCCCTCTAAATTAGCCTAGCAAATTTAAGGATCGGATAAATTAGGATCGGACCACTATATAATTTTAAACTAATAATGGAAAGAACCAAGTTGAATTATGAAACAAAAAAAGGGTCCGATCCATTACTACCATGCTTCTTTTACTAGCCAAACTTGGAAAGTGCATGGTGAACTTTTCTCTCATTTGGTAAAATTGTCATTATTTCTATGCCTAGAAAATCAAAAGGTGAATTTGTCACACACTTCCCTATAACTAGGTTTTGCCATTCTATATGCATAGAAAATTTGCCACCCTAACCTTAATGTTGATAAATCAAGATGGACCAGGGCAGTGAATGCACAAGAAGTGGGCCGGGCTAGTGAGTGCACAAGAAACTTGCACTTCATGAGTTCCTCACATATTTCCCTTTTTCGTATTCCATTACATATTACATACATGTCGATTTGTGGCCAAGACTTCATTTCATAGTGGAAATTGTTCTGGATCTAGCCTCGAAGTACTATACTCCAACATTGTTACAAAGAGGTGCCTACATAGTTATAGCATCAAATGATGTAGACCAAATAAAGAAGCAAGGTATGATATGATGCTTCACCTAGCCTTGTGGCCCTCATTCGCTCGGCCCAAACAAGGTTCCACTACCTTGGTAAATGAATGAATTGATGCCTTTTTGGTGTGAGTCTAAGCCCATTGAAAGTTAAGACTAGTTGTCACTAGGTTTCACTGTAATAAACCTTAGATAAGCCCTTTTGCATATGGAGAAGTCTTTAACACTAGTTTGCCTTCATCATGTGATCATCCTTGTTCATCACTTGTGAAGTCTCCGAGCAAATCAAAACATAAATATCACTAAATCCTTCTTCATATCGTCATCATGTGTGACCCTTCTAGAGTATTCGTGGCTACTCTATGACCTTCATTTGAGGCTTTGATTCCTCGATCTTAACCTTAGCCTCATTCAAGTCTATCTCTTACATCCATAAGACTAAGTACTTATATACTAGCAAACATTGTTAGTTCTAATGATTATGTTATCGTTGAACCACCAAAATCATTAGGACTTGCTAGGGTCTATGTTCCTTGCACCCAACCTAGATAAAATGACATTTAGGGGTGCATTTGTGCCCCAAAGTTCTGCATAGTTTAGGCTCGGAGCTCTTGAATTTTTTTTTCGACCAAATTAAAACTTAAAAGAGCAACTCCAGTAGTTTGGCATTTTTCACTTGGCAAATCTTGTGATTTGGCAACTTGCTAAATTATTTGACAAGTGAAAAAGGAAACCCTCTCCAATAGTTTGGCAAAATTAACTCCTCAAATCTCAATTAGGTGGGCCCAAACAGTTTTTTGCTAGTGTTTTTTTATATGTGTGGCCCTTTCAACAAGGTTATACCAATCTATTAACTTATTTCCATCTAATGCTCTCCTAAGTGAGACAATAAGTGGGACTATACTAAGCACTTCTGTCACACGATTGCTTGCTTTTAAGAATATTAAACAAAGACAAATACTAAGATTTCTAAAAGAAACCAGGTAGGTGATGGGGGTTGTGATCTAAAATGTCTACAAACCCCGTATCACTAAAAAAAAAAATCAGCAAGAATCACGCCCGAAAAAAAAGAAAAACATCAATAACAACATACGTTCTCAATGAAAGGAGTCTTCTAAAATTGTAATGGGTTTTGCAGACGGCAAGAAATTTAGATTCCTCTTAGATTTAACAAAGGAGAAAAACTTAGATTTCATTGCTTTATCGGACAATCGATAGAGCCAATTTTCTCGCAATCCACTTTGAATAATATTTGTCTTTGGAAAACATTTTCTTTTGGCATTGCATGGCTCCATGAGGTCGCTCAGGTGGGATGATTCTAGGGATCCATTTGTTAACTTTTGATATAGGGGAAATAGATGAAGGTGACTTTTACATCCACTTTAAACTTAGACATAGAGAGGAGGATTTCAAATTTAATTTGATATCAATTTACGGGCCAACGTAGATGGATCTGAAATCTCAATTTTTATCTGAGATTGTACGTGTATGTTCTCAAGACTCCTTAGTCCTTACCTATTGTTATAGCTGGGGACTTTAATATTATACGGAGACCGGATGAGAATAATAATAATAATTTTAATGCAAGATGGCCTTTCATGTTTAATGTTGTAATTGGCTCTTTAAATTTACGGGAAATAGATATGTAAGGTAGAAAATATACTTGGGCTAACCACCTACGAAATCAAACTTTTGAAAAGCTAGATAGAGTGCTTGTGCACACAGATTTTGAGTTTAAGTTCCACAAACCACTTTGTTCATGTCCCGACTAAGGAAATCTCTAACCATACACCTCTACTTTTTTTACAAATGGCCCATCCTCATCTTACCTACCCAATTTAAATTTGAAATTGGGTTGGTTCTTGAGATATGGATTTTGTGAAATGGTGAGTGACATATGGCATAGTACCCAAGTTAATGGTTCGTTTATTGAGAGGTGGCAAGCCAAGATCGAAAGGCATAGCCAATACCTTAGAGGATGGGCAAAAAAACGTGAGTAGACAACAAAGAGAAGGTAACCATTCTAAATAAGCTTGATGAGTTAGATAAAAAGTCAGAATCAACCATGCTTAGTGATGCTGAACTAGACCTTAAACATGTGTTAAATACGAGGCTTGTAGAGGTACTACGTGAAGAAGAACTCAAATGGTACCAAAGAGCCAAAGTCAAACATCTTATAGAGGGCGATGCAAATACAAAGTATTATCACTTGCTAGCTAATGGTAGGCATCGAAAACTCGTATTTTCCATCTTGAGGATGGAAACAATATAATAAGCGCCGATGCTCAACTCAAAGGGCATATTACCAATTATTATAAGAACCTGTTCGGTCCATCGAGGTGTCACGTTCACATTAGACGAAACACAAACTATGGATATTCCACGGTATCTCGGTTAAAGAATGAGTATTTAACAGACTCCTTTTCACATGAGGAGGTAAGGATTGCGATTTTTCAAATGGAACATAATAAGGCACCGAGGCCAGATGGCTTCTCTCCAGAGTTTTATCAGGTCTTCTGGAATGTTATAAAAGATGACTCGATGGCTCTGTTCATGGATTTCCGTCAGGGGAACCTACCTCTAAATTGCCTTAATTTTGGAACCATTATCCTTCTAACCAAAAAGACGGATGTGAAGGTGATTCAGCAATACATACCTATTTGTTTGCTGAATGTGTCCTTCAAAATCTTTACTAAAGTTGCAACTAATAGACTTACTACCATAGCAACAAAGATAATTAGACCTACTTAAACAACCTTCTTGTTAGGAAGAAATATCATGGAGGGTGCAGTAATACTCCATGAGACATTGCATGAGCTTCACACAAAGTAAAAAAGATGGAGTTATTTTTAAAATAGATTTTGAGAAAGAATATGACAAAGTTAAGTGGAGTTCTTACAACAAACGTTAAGAATGAAAGGGTTCTCACAAAAGTGGTGTCAATGGGTTCAATGTTTTACCCAAAGTGGTAATGTTAATATCAAGGTGAATGACCAATTGGGAGCCTACTTCCAGACCAAAAAAGTCCTCAGGCAAGGCGATCCTATGTCACCCATACTATTTAATATAGTGGTCGACATGCTAGCCATCCTAATCGACAGAGCAAAGTAGGCAGGGCAAGTGGAAGGGGTTATTCCAAACCTAATTCAGGATGGGTTGTCTATCCTTCAGTATGTGGATGACATGGTTATTTTCATGAGCCATGATGTTGAAAAGGCAGTAAATATGAAACTTTTACTAACCACCTTTGAACAGTTATCAGGCCTGAAAATAAATTTCCATAAGAGTAAAATCTTTTGTTTCAGAAAAGCAAAAGACTATGAAGAGTTTTATTCACAGTTTGTTTGAGTGTGTGATTGACAAATATCCCTTTCGATACCTTGGCCTACCTATGAACACTAGAAAAGTTAAATAACAAAGACTGGAAAGTAACTAAGGATAGAATTGCAAAGAGGTTGAGTGGTTGGAAAGCAAAAATGTTATCTGTGGGGGTTCGTTTGGTGTTAATAAACTCGATGTTATCTAGTTTATCGATGTTTATGATGCCTTTTTTTTGAATTACCAAGAGGGGTTCTAGAGAAAATAGATTGCTTCACGTTTTTCTTGTCAAAATGACCAGCATAAACAAAAATATTGATTGGATAAATGGGAAGTTTTATGTCAACCTAAAGATTAGGGAGGCTTAGGCATTCAAAACCTTGATATTCAGAATAAATGCTTATTAAGGAAATTGTTATTTACATTATTGAATGAAGACGGTATGTGGCGGGATCAACAAAGAAAAGAAATACATCAAAGATAAAGGCATTAGGGAGTTGTCAAAAAGACCAACTGATTCTCACTTCTAGAAAAGCTTAATGAATATAAAAGGTACTTTTATGGACTTGGGATCATTCAGTGAGAGACAGATATCAAACCAGGTTCTGGTTCGATATTTGGTTGGGAAATAATCCTCTAAAAGGCAAATTCCCCTTGTTAATATTGTAAGAAGGAAGCAAGACTCTGTAGCATAGGTACTTAGTTCAAACCCACTAAATATTTCCTTTCGTCGAAATTTAGTGGGTGCCAACTTAAGGGCTTGGCATAAAATTTTTGCCTCTCTACAAGATTTAAACTCACTGGATCAGATGGATGTTTTCATCTGGGCCTTAACGCGTCAGGGAACTTCTCAGTCAAGTCCATGTATGCTACATCAATTAGCAATAGGGTTAGAATGTCACAAGATTTATGGTAGATCAAAGTACCTATGAAAATTAAATTATTTTTGTGGTACCTCAAAAAAGGTATAACCTTAACTAAGGATAACTTAGTAAGACGAAACTAGAACAGTGACAGTCATTGTTGTTTCTATCATTGTCTTGAAACCATTCAACATCTTTTTTTAGATTGTGTTTATGCTAAATTCCTATGGCGTGTTGTACATATGCCTTTTGGAATCCCCCCCTCTAGCTGATATGAATGATTTGTTTTTAAGATGGTCAAAAGTTGGTGACAAAAAGTATAATTCATTGCTATTAACAACAGCTGCGACGCTTTGTTGGGCTATTTGGCTATCAAGAAATGAGGTGGTTTTTGACAAATGTAGACCAAAATATTTCTTGTTGGGCTACTTCGGCAATGGGCAAGTCTGCAACGGCATTGGCCAGAAGGACCAACGGATCTATATAGCGCGATTCCTAGAGACATCCGTGTTGCAGTCCTTTAGTTCCAATGGATGATTTGTCGTCAAGATATATCGGTCATGTTTAGCTCAAACTTTATTTCGTTTCGGATATACCGCTTGGTGGGCTACAAATTTGCTTTTTTATTAGCCGGGGTTGGTAAATTTTGGTAAAACTTTGTAATAATTGGCCTGATTTTATCGGTTGATAGATAAAGTCAGATATTTTTATCCTTTATCTAAAGAAAAACCTAACCATTTTTCCTTCCAAAAAACTAATATGGTAGTCTCTCCTTAATTTGAACATCCCTAGAGTTATTAGTTAGAATATAATTGGTCGAGGCTAAACTTTAGGCTTGATGAGGCCAAACGATCTACTTTTCTTCTTTGTGTAGAGAGCTCCTTGCTTAGTTCTGTTTTGCTTTTCTTCTAGCCTTTTTTAGGCTGTCTTCTGCTGTGTGGCATCTTGCCAGTCTTTTTTGCTTCATTTAATAAAATCTCTACAGGGCCTCCCCTACTATATTTAATGTTAAAAAATATATATACAATTGGTCTTTACCCTCATAAGGCTGGTCCAAAAGCATGAGTTGCCTCCTTTCTTATTACTCACCTGGCTTGAAGTTTGATTTTTGAGATATTTGTTACAAAGGGAATCTTGCCAAATTCCTTCTTCGTTAAAAATACTTAAAAATTCATTTACTTAAAAACACTTATTTTTATATCTAAATTTGTATCCCGAACCGTCCTAGTTCTTTTGGTTGGCAAGTAGTTGTGTCAACAGAATGATATGGATGGAAAAATTTAATAAAGTGAGAAGGTTCATCACAAATAATAAAATATATTACAAAGTTAGTAAACTTATATTAGCTGTAGATGCTAAACACAAACTTCTAATATGTACTTATGTTGCTACTAATATTCTGATCGCATGTCCTAATGTGACACATGGATGTTTATCATCGTAGGCCAGGTGCATGAGAAGCCCAAAAGCCTAGGTGGACCTTATAAAATCTAAGAAGATCCAGACATAGATGATATGGGGTAAATCATGGACACCCATGGGCCTTTTGTGTTTGCCTGACTGCTCACCAGCTGCCCTGTTCCATCTCACAGTTTTGTCGTCTCCATCCATTCGCATCCGTCTCATTCAGTATAATACACGCACGCACATGACACACACACACTGTTAGGTCAGGATGGGATTCATCTGAATTTTGTCACTCTGCTGTCTTGGAACTTTATGTATGACTGATCTGAACGTTCAGGTTTGGATTTTATTTGGGACTCGTCGGCCCTCAACAGGCTGCTTCATTAGTGTGTGGTTTTGCAAGAGGTTGCAGCATTATTCAAAACATTGATTACTTGAGAATTAGAGACAATAAGAACTAGATAAGAGTGATAACATAGTAACCGGCAATTAGTTCAGATGACAAACGCTACGATCTTTGGATGTGCCAGCCAGGAAAAGCGATATAAAGGTGAAAGGATAAGTATCCTAGGAGGATATTACTTTGTTTACTTTCAGAAAAGAAAGGCTCTGTTGTCTGTCCGGGCTTTCTTTCAATGTCAAGTATAGTACTGATATCATTCAGGTTGCTGAGTTACTGTTGTTGGCAGGCAGTGCCAAAAGCTACAAAAAATTTAGGCTTTATTCATTTGAACTGTGCTAGATTAGGCTTTATGTGTTGAGATGAAAAGTCTGTCCAAGAGTGAGCTCGCGTGAAAGTATCACATCATCGCTAACGACTACGCGTATAATTGATCCTGCTCACTGTGTCCATTTCTCAATAATTAACTGATGGAGACATAACAGATAATGTAAGCATTGTCCACTGAGAGGAGGAGTTTCAACAAAATACTACAATTGCAGATCGATCTGCAAATAATAAGACGGCATGTACTGTCTGTGCGACGCGTGAATCTGATTTCTGAAACGTCTATCATGTTCTGCATTATTGGTCTCTGAATGGAAGGAAACGGAACACTTTGACATTGGCCTGAGGCGTCAGGCCAGATCATTCACTACTAATTCTGAAAACCCTATCAGTAACCACTAGTAGAATATAATCCAAATTGTACCCATAGACTGTACTACTCACTGCATGATGCAACCACTCAAATGGACACAAACGGCGCAGTATGCATAGTTTGACTCTTATCTTGCCATGGCTTGTCAAAATGGTTGCGCAAGGTTTGGTTGAAACCTAGTCTAGTACACTGCTGCAAATTGCAGCACCCATTTTCTTTGTGTACTATACAGCCTGACATGACATGATGGATGTTAAAGTTCTTTGGACGAACTGTAAATCTCACATGTCATATATATATGCCATCCCATTTTTTTAGATAATATATATGCCATCCTATATTCCTGTAAGGGTTTGTTTACCCTGCAATCATGTGATTAAGAAATAGAGCCGTACATGCCTCTATTGTCTGGCGGTATGGGCATTGGATTGGTTAAACAATTTAAGGGGGTGGCATGACTTTGGAAAGATGCTCCAAATTTTTGTAATACAATAATTCCAGGACTTTTTTTACACAGCTCCCAAGATTTTTGTGTTACATCATCACACCACTAAAACCTACTACTGAGAGAGAAAAAACAATCTCAAAAGTTCAAGATTAGGATAACCATAAAAGCTTTCATGGAACAGAAGCCATGGACAGCTAGGAACAGCGTTCAGAAAGGGAGGTGTGAGGCTCATCAAACATGGGTGAGCAGCCCCAACACGATCAAAATGGAGTATCGTTCAAAGTTAAGCTGACAGTGTTTCTATATATCATAATCTAATAACCATGTAAAAAAGTAGAGGATGGAATAGTTTTAGCCTCATCAAGCTTCATTGGTTGAACCTCGGTAAATAAAGAAAACAGTGAAATGGCACTTAACCGACTTGTACCACCTTTAAAATGTTATCTTTTTCATAGGATCGGAGTGGAGATGATCTCATGAGGTTCCTTGCAATGCATTGACTGAGTCGTACCATCTTTTATATAAGTCATGCGTCTTTTCAGAAACTTAACATATCATATATTGATAGAGAAACTATGCTACGCTGTCGATTCCAGGGACAATGGCTATATCATGCGCAGCCAGTTACTGAACTATACAATCACATTGTATTGTACTCCCTCTGTCCCGTTGGGTTTGACGTTTTAAGTTTTAACTGGTACTCCCTCTGTCCCATGGAGTTCATCGTTCTACGGTTCAAAATTTGTCCCACGAAGACTGTCGTTCTGCATGCCTGCAACAGCTGAAATTGATAGTATCGAGCATATTCCATCGTTTCCAGTAAAAAAAAAGATGGTTTCATACACGTGGATAGCCTCTCCTCCACTACTTTTTGGACACCCAACACCTGCAAACAGTGGCATGTCCCCCCTTCCTTGGTTTGCATGGGTGGCTGTCTAACGACAGTCTCCATGGGAAGGAGGGAGTACAACATTAAATCTTTGAATGCATCACGTAGCTGTGTTCAGGTGCATTGTACCGCCCGAACGACAGTCCAATCTAGACTATACTCCCTCCGTTCCAAAATGTTTGTCGCTACGCTTCTCGAAAATAACTTTGACAAATTATATATTTAAAATTATTAATCTTTATCATACATAATTAGTATCATTGGAAAGATATTTGAATATAGTTTTTTAATAAATTTATTTGGAGATAGAAATGTTGCACGTATTTTATACAAATCAAGTCAAACTTGTGGCATAAAAACCGAAAACGAGTAACATTTTGGGACGGATAGAGTATACCAATGCAAGATATGTTGCGGTCCAATGGCCATATGGTTAGGTAAAAAAAAAAACTATATGAATATGTGTGGTGTGGCACAAGATCCTTGTCGGCTAACTGAAATGGGGATATGCATGTGTGGTGTGGCACAATCCTTGCCCAATTCAACTCATCGTCAAGCTTCATTGGTTGAACTTCGGTAAATAAGCAAACCAGGCACACTTAACCAACTTCTTCTATATATATATCTCCTTTAAAATGTTATCCTTTTCATAGGATTGGAGTGGAGGTGAAGGTGATCTCACGAGCTGAGGTTCCTTGCATTGATATGATTGAGTCATCATCATTGTATGAATCATCTTTAATTTCCATATGAACTTAACATATCATATATCTGATCGCAAACATGCTAAGCTGTCGATTCCTTATATACCAAGACGATATATATATACATATTGCGGGTCCAATGGCCACATTGGCTCGCTAAGTAACTAGCTAGGTAAATAGATCTATATGCATGCATGCTTTGCGGCGTCACACCAATCCTTGGCTGCTAGCTACTTGATATTTTGTTTGCTCACCTTTTTCATGACACATTGAATGTCAGATATCAAGTTGCATTGGGTTATCCTAATTAAAAAAAAAAAAAAAGAAGATATGGAGTTGGATCATCGATCTTTCTTCCAAAGCAAGATAGGGGTACAAACCATAACAAATTTGTTTTATTGGTTTGCGCATTATGCTTAGAAGATTCTTTTTTTATCTTATTATTATAGGCGACGATGAGGATGAATGAAAGGAACACCAGTTCTTGGTGGCTGCTGACTAAAAGGCCACTGACACAGTTCTTGTATGGCGCCCTTCACTTACTATATATGGCGCCCTTTAAAGATTTCAAAAGTTATACTAACTCCCTTTCCGTTACTAACTATAGTTCATATATGGCGCTGATGGATTTTTTAAAGATTTCAAAAGCATTAAACTAACTCTCTCAAATAGTATTTTTCAATGTCTTGTAGTGAAACTTTTCTGTTCGCTTGAATAATACCAAACTACAAAGATCTCACAAATTAAACTTTTGTGGTGCCAAATAAGAAAAGCAAAAGGAAATTACTTCAGCCAATCTGAGATATTTTTTGTACTGGCCTTTTGCAAATTATCTGAAGCTAGTATGACACTGGTTTCTCATTCGCACTCACGACTGAGATCTTTCTGTTCTGGCTTTTTGCATGCTACCACCCTCTTGCTTACTAAAAGCTCAGCAATTACTTCAGCCACGGTCTTATCTGACCGAAAGGACACAAAGAGCGGCCTGAAAACACTAACAAGCTTTCGGTGTGTGGGATCATGAGAGTAGGATCCTAGATGAACTTTTTTTTTTCAGTCCTTCTCGTATCACTAAAAAAATTTAAAATATATAATGTGTGGCTGTACTGTTAGGCTGTCATCTCCTTAGTTTCTCCGACGAATTTTGAATATGAGAAGCGTAGGAGCTAGCTAGGGCACTTGAGAAACAAGCTGAGCTTTACAACTTAAGAAAGGTCATCTATGCATCTAATCACACCAACACAACATCATGCCATAATCATGAGGTGATGCATTTTAAGGCTCTCTAATGATCGAATCAACAGACACACATAATCATGGAGACAGGTCGCTCCAAGAAAGCACGTGATAGGCTATACCCTTACCCTCTGTGGGCTGGTTGGTTAGCTTAGATTTAGATAGTGCTTTTAAGCAGGTCTTCTTTTGCTTCTTAGGTAACTCAAAAAATACAGCTTCACCAGAGAAGAAAAGGGCATTTTTTATACTACCAGTGTGAAGCTACCTAAACATGATTTCTTAACTTAAGTGAAGCAAAAAACCCTTATCATATACGCTCTTAGAGCAACTCCAATCAAGGAACCTAAATCGCAACTTCAACAGAGAAAAAAAAATTTTGCTCCCTCCTATGTTTTTTGGGCTCAGTTTTTGTAACTCTACCCAAAAAGCCTGCCTCCAAATGTGAGCTCCCAAATCTATTCCACTTGGAGATTGACAAATGGGACCCAAAATCTCTTATCTTCCTCCAACCACCATGCCATCCTCACCCATTTAGATGTGGTTGTAGCTGTGCCCGTCCCCCACCCATTGCCCCGTCCGTCCTTGAGATCAAGTCCCAACACCGCCTCCGACTTTTAAGATATGTCCCCATCATATGTACCCCGGTAAATTATGTTGTACTACCAATGGGAACGAGACATTCTGATTTTGAGCTTGCTAGCGCCGCCGCCGCCACCGATGCCCCCCATGCCCGAGCCTGATCCGCTTGCCTCTGCTCCAAAGAACCGCCCACCCCACCCACGCCTAAGCCCACGTGGCCGCTCGATCTAGCAAGGCGCCCTCTCTTCTCACGAGTTTGGGAGCCGTTGCCGCCGAAAATCCCTTGATACACAATGTTTATCAAAGTAAAAGCAATGCTATCCTCCAGCTCAGCCTAAACGACTCCCAATTTGGAATCCATGGCGCCCATTTGTTACCGTTCTACTATTGTTGTCCTTTTGTTATTTGGGACAATAATTAACCCCGCTGTGAGAAACCTTAGCTGCCCTTCTAGTTTGTTGCTTAACCACCGCCCGGAGCATGCACCTTTTGCACATGCCGTCGCGGAAACCCATCACAGGAGGCCGGGGTCCGTCGTGGCGGAGGCAGGTGGAGTGTGGGACCCATGTGTTGGGGCTGGGTGGGAGGCTCCTCTGGGCTAGGGGGCTAGATAGAATTTGGGTGCCCCTAAAATGGAAGGGGGGGGGTAGAGTAAAGCTCCACTTGAGCTGAGCTTTTGTTCTCAATCCCTAAAAATAGGGTAGAGACCCTGTTTAGGGACCCGCTGGAGATGCTCTTAAATTTAGATGTGGTTGTAGCTGTGTTTTTTTTTCCCTCGAACAAGGTTGTAGCTGCGGATGCAATATACTCCCAAGACATGTTGACTTTTAAGATATAAGCTTTTGCTAGGTACTTAGATACACTATGTTTATACATAGTAAAAGCAATGTATCTAGAAAAATTGTCAAAACGTCTTACAATTTGAAATGAAGGGAGTATCCATTTGTACCCATTTTTGTTGCTTTGTGTTATGAAATAATTAATTGTGGGAAAATCATGATTAGGAAAAAGAGGAGCATGCACCTGCTTGTGCTTGCACATGGGGGCAAATTCAACGAAGGAGGCCTAGGTGTTCTCACCAGGTTGCCTCTCTATTATAAATAGGAAGCCGGGGTAGAGCACCGGGTGCCTCCGAGATTACAATGTACTCATATAAGGAAGAAATAAAAGAGCTTCGTGTTCCTCCCATCTATCTGTGTCTTCAATATTGTGCTTTTGTGAGCATGATCGATAGAACAATTTCCACACTTCTGATGTTTTGTATTTGTATTGCTTTTTGCGTTGTATTTACATTTTGGGCCACTTCCCCTAAAGATGAAATACTCCTTCTCAATTTGACATCTGTGGTTTTCAGGATCATAATGTGGAAGCAAAAGTTTGATCATCAAAAAGTAAATCTAAATCAGCCATTTTTTTTAGCACAGACTTATATATAAGACTAAT
This sequence comes from Hyparrhenia diplandra, assembly GCA_015847255.1. Lineage (NCBI taxonomy): Eukaryota > Viridiplantae > Streptophyta > Magnoliopsida > Poales > Poaceae > Hyparrhenia > Hyparrhenia diplandra. The sequence continues at coordinate 36,726 of JADLZK010002879.1, read as the reverse complement.
TTAAGTGTTGGTAAAAGGTAATAAATTTTAATTTTTTTTTAAAGTTCCATGCGCACCATATAATTTGGGACAGACATGCAGGGATTAATCTGTTATTACAATGTTTTTAAAAAAAAAAATTTGGGATTTTTAAGAAATATCTTTGGTAAGCTCTCTGCCCATGTGAAACCTCTGCCCAGTGCATATCTTCATGACTAGTGCAACACATCTATATATCTTAATGAGTGAAGCTAAAAATAGAAACATAATGAACAGCTGCACAGAGATATCAGATATGAGTCCCCAAACTAGGCTTCATGACAAGTTTGGAACATACTGAACAGCTGCACAGAGATATCAGATGAGTCCCCAAACTAGCTAGGGTTCTATCAGTAGAATTTGGAACCTAGCCCTTCAGATAAGCATAACACTATGATGAGAAGTGAGAACCATATGTTCAGTATGGAGTGATGAGTGCCAGCACATAAGGATAACCATTGCCAAACATAGTATGTGAGTATGTGACACCAGAATGGAAGCGTTTATCCATCTATCTAGGCCATGGTATTTTTAGCAGGTTAGCATCCCATTTTCAAGGCACCGTTTTTTGTTTCCTTTTTTTTTCGTGTAAGGCAATGACATTGATGCAAACCTGAAAATGGTACAACTTTTTTTTCACAATAATGAGGTAGAGTTAACATGCACTATTTGTCCATTTCTTAGTCTTTAGCCCCTCACTAAAGTCTACATCACCAATTCACCATGGGAACATGCATCTAGCTTTATAAAAGGGTTGTCGTTATGTCAGTACTACCTTCTGCGTTATCACAGACAATTTAAATATGCTTTTTCAAACTAACTAGCAATGAAAACACTTGGGTTTTCATTTTTCATTCAAGCAACATTTCCCACTTTGCACACAGCCTTTCCTAAAGGACAACTAAACTAATAGCTTAGCTCAAAGAGCAGTAAAATAAAGTTAGAACCCATAAAAAAGAACCAGTAGTTCACGTGCATGGGATTTAGCCAACTAAACGATGTTAAAGTGCTCTCTGTTTCATCATAACCTTTTGGGCTAATAAACCATTCAACTTTTAGGAAAAAGAACAGATATTTATATATATAATTGCTTGGCTACTATGAAAATAACTAGTTTGCTGAGTCAGACCAAGACGAACTCGACACCTGCGCATCTCCACCAGAAGACCCCACGATAAAAATCTGCATCCTTCCCATCTCTTTCTGTCCACTTAGGTATTAGGTACATGGTAGTGTAGATTAGTAAAGACGGCTGGATGATCTAAGCTACTAGTAGAGACTGGAAAGTTTATTTGGACCTTTTGTACTTCTATTACTTTGAAGATATGTTCCCTCAGGCTCCTGGTTAATTATATTTTGATTAACAGACACTATTAGCGGTTAGGAAGGCCAGTGGTTAGCTCTTAGCTCACACAGGAAGTGCAGGTACAAGAAACTCACTGTAGCTAGGCCTGAGACCACACTCACTTGTCATGTCCTAAAAACAATCATGCATATTAACCACACTGTCAACAAAAAATCACCAGATAATTAGCCACATCAAACCAAACTTGTCATGACCTACCTTTTCAAACAGGATCATTGTGCTCATGCTTGTGTTCATGCTTCCATTTATATTATCTTTAGCATAAGTTCTTGTAAATTGGAGAACAAAGTTCCATTTAATTTTGGAAAACCTTCATTTGGTTGGAGAAACAAAGTTATCATGCTTAGACAAACATTCGTCAGATAACACCAGATCAAAGCAACAGTAAGGTACTGTCTTTTGCTAATTAAATACTTCTGCGAAGCCAATCATGCATGTTGGGACAAAGGTAAGGTCAACTCTTGTACCCAAGCTGAAGCCAGGCCAGAAGAAAACTACCCATGCTGAAGCCTGAAGCAAACTTCAGTTTCTTGGGTTCCTGTAAACCCTGGTTTCTTTATTGGAAGATTCCACGCACACATGAACAGGATGCAGGTCTCAAGGAACTCTGTAACCTTGTCCACAATATTTTATGAGCTGTATAAGTACTAGTATATTATTAGGAAAAAAAATAGGATGATCATGTGCACATGACACTGATGGCAACTTGTGACTCACTGACTTGTGACTGATCATGTAGCAGATAATAGGTGAATTGTATTAGTATTAAATAGCCTCCACTCTATTTTGTTTCAGTCTGGATACTGGGGCCATGTAGGCTATTGCCTGCAGTGGTAAGAACTGCCGGTGGCCTCAGCTACTTGCAGAGCGGTACAGTAAAATGAACTTGCACTATATTTACAGTTTACATTAACTGGAAGCAGATGCAAGAATGTTTTTTAGAACATTTGTGATCAAACTTAGGATATGTTTGGATCTACTAGTACTAATAGATGCTCCATTTGTCCTAAAATATAAGGAATTCAAATTTGTACTAAGCCATAAGTTTATAAATCTATAGAAAAGATGAATAATAGTTATGATGATAAACTATCATCACTGGAAACGTCGAAATATAGTATCATAATTTACAGTTTTTATGTAGTACTCCCTCCGTTCCATGTTTTTTTTCAAAAGTTAGTATAGTTGACTTAGGACAAATTTGGATCTTTTAATTTTCAGGACTGAAGGAGTAGCTAGCTAACTAATTATTAGCATCATCCGTTGGATCCACCTACTAATAGAAGCTCTAAACCTGATATAGTGAAACTAATAGTTACCAGCCTCTTAACTAATAGTCAATTGGCCTATTGACCGGTGTGTTTGGATCCACTAGTACTAATTTTAGCTGCTAACTATTATCACTCTTGGATTCAAAAAGGCCCTTAAGCTCATATGCAATGCAGCCAAAAAAAAAGAGAGAGAGTTTCCTTCTTTGGAGAGATACAGTTTCACACCCAATGGAGTTTCCTGAAAGGCATCACCACTGTGCCCCCTTTACCAACTACATGGAAGACGCTTGTGTATACACAACATTACACACGATTTCCATTTTCCACCACTGATCCTCTATAGCTTACACACAAGCAATTTTATTGCTCAAAGTTTTTCTTTAAATAAAAAGAAGAACGCCACATGCACATTCTTCAAGAACTAGCTGGTGCTGCCTTTCCACCTTAAATCCTGTAAAGAAAATAACGCCCCTGAACTGAACACCTCCAATGAACCTATATAAGCAATCATTTTAAATTCTTCAGACAGTGAAGTGACCAAAGCACATAGGAGAAAACAAGCACATGAAGGGATTAGCAAAACGGTGCAAGGAAGCTTGTTGGGTCCTTCTCTTCCCTCAGACAGCAGACATCAGACAGCTGAGCTAGAGCTGGACTGGCAGTCTGGCCCTGCCCTCCCAGCCTCCCAGTGCAACAGAACCAAATTTTATTTGTCCTCTTGTTTGTTTCTAGAGTATTTCTTTTTTAACTGAACAATACTACACTGGTAAATCAAAATTAGCTGTGACACTCACTTTCTGCAGCAGTTACAGGATCACACAGCCTTCTTTCTGGTGTTCTTGGCCACAAGCCCACAAGTCATACATACATACCCCACTGAAACCCCTCCTCTTGTGCTTTTGCTTTCCATGTGCTAAGCTCAGCATTCAGCTCAGCAAGCCTCCCCTGGACAGTTCTTGACTAATGCAATTTTTTGAGATAACTTTTTGCTTTAAACTTTTTTTCTGCCAAGATTTCTTTGGTGAATTGACAGTGGTACCCTTCCTCTGTAACTGCCTATATATCCGCCTTCTATCCCGCTCCATTGCTCTGTAGTTCTCTTCTTCCTTCCCTCTGCTGCTCTCTTTGAGTTGAGCCTTGCCCTTGCCTTCCGCATGCTCTCTATGCTCCCACCCTTCCGTTCATAGCCTCGGCCTTTGTCGTCCTCCATGGATCCGCGCTAAATGCATTGCGAGGTTCCAGACTGGTAGCATTTCTTCCTGTTCCATCTGCCGCAAGATGTAAGCAGGCCTTCACTTGACACTCCCGAGTGGCAGCCATTCTTCAGAATATACCCTCAGATCTTCTTGTCTGAGAAACAACCGACGCCCTTTTGGTGTGAGCAATGGAGGAGAGCTTCGTGCCCTTGAAGGGCATCAAGGACGACCTCCACGGGAGGCTCGCCTGCTACAAGCAGGATTGGACCGGAGGGTTCCGTGCTGGTATCAGGTACGAACTGAAGGCTAATCTAATCTTTCTTGGCAATCTTGCATTGTGCTGTTTAGAATTAGAAATTCGGTATCACCATGGTGCCAAAATCGTGTAACTGACTGATTGCGATGGAGATAGAAAATCCTAGCCCTTTTCTTGCTGTTGTTCTGAAGTTTGTTCTTGCCTGGCCCAAGATCTTGAAAAGGGGTTTTTTTGGGGTGTTTCAGGATCCTGGCGCCGACCACCTACATATTCTTCGCGTCCGCGATACCGGTGATATCGTTCGGGGAGCAATTGGAGAGGAACACTGGTAAATGGGGGAGTCAAAATTTGTACTTGGTGGTGTTAGTTTCAGAGACTTTCAGTACAGTGGGTGAGGAGATGAGCTTATATTTGTTTATTGGGGGGATCAAAACTTGTGTGCAGATGGAGTCCTCACAGCAGTGCAGACGTTAGCATCCACCGCCGTGTGCGGCATAATCCACTCCATTGTGGGAGGGCAACCCCTGCTGATCCTGGGAGTTGCTGAACCCACGGTGCTCATGTACACATTCATGTTCAACTTCGCCAAGGACAGGCCCGACCTCGGACGGAATCTGTTCCTGGCCTGGACCGGTTGGTAGGTCATCCTTGCGGCACTGACTGAGAATTTTATTTCGGATTGGTTGGGTTGGGTACAATTATGGCATTGTTTAATTTGTTTTTTTTTTTTTTTTTTTTTTTTTGTATGATGTATCTGTGCAGGGTTTGTGTGTGGACTGCCATCCTACTGTTCTTGCTGGCCATACTAGGCGCATGCTCCATCATCAACCGGTTCACCCGCATCGCTGGCGAGCTGTTCGGGCTTCTGATTGCTATGCTCTTCATGCAGCAGGCTATCAAGGTTGGTGAAAACTGCAGGGCTTTTCAAGCCATTACTGCTTTCCAGGCTTGAACCCCTGTGCTGATGCAGAAACCTTCTCTAAGGCATGCTGCTTCTGGACCATAGGAGCTTTATACCAAATACCATTTGCCTGTCGAAATCGTGTAGTACTCCAGTCAATCTGAATGCAACTAACCAGTGGAGAATCTAGTAGGTTATTCAAAGGCATGTGCAAGTGCTGAAAAGCACATGGGAAGCCAATGGAGATGGAGATGCCTCCAGCTTCAGTTTTTGTGCCATTGGTCACTACTTTAACCAAACAGTTCAATGTCTCAGTTTGGAACAAAATAAAGAAGTAGATAGATAAAATCAAGAATGCTTGTTTATATATATATTAAAAAACTGATGTTTTCCTGCAAAAAAGGTTCCTCAAAAATATTATAGAAAACTACCATAAATCATGTGTACTGAAGTAATTTGCAAGCTGACTTCTCTGTGGCCATCTGGATGTGTAAGCTCACTAATCTGTGTGATGGATGCAGGGACTTGTCGATGAGTTCCGCATTCCTGAGAGGGAAAACCGAAAGGCATTAGAGTTTGTTCCATCATGGCGGTTTGCCAATGGAATGTTTGCAATTGTGTTGTCATTTGGCCTTTTACTCACTGCACTGAGGAGCCGGAAGGCACGGTCGTGGCGCTATGGAACAGGTATGCATCTGAAAACTGTTCTTGTCCTGCAGATGCTATGCCTATGAGAACTATATAAAACTCTCTTTGTCCACCCTTTGTGTAGCTTATGACTGTGAAGCACCTCACTTAGTCCAATACCAAATCTCTGATGATAATACTCTTCTACCTAGGTTGGCTGCGTGGCTTCATCGCTGACTATGGTGTTCCACTGATGGTGGTAGTTTGGACTGGAGTGTCTTACATACCTTATGGAAATGTACCAAAAGGAATTCCCCGACGCCTTTTCAGTCCTAATCCATGGTCCCCTGGTGCATATGACAATTGGACAGTCATCAAGGTATTCCAACATTCACAAAAAGATTCTAAAACGCTATTTTTATTCATGTGTAACATCATTACCTATCGATTAAGTTTTTCCACATCAATCAAATGAGCAGGATATGACACAAGTTCCACTCCTCTATATCCTTGGTGCCTTCATACCAGCAACGATGATTGCTGTTCTCTACTACTTTGATCATAGTGTTGCATCTCAGCTTGCTCAGCAGAAAGAGTTCAATTTGAAGAAACCTCCATCCTTCCACTACGATTTGCTTCTCTTAGGCTTCCTGGTGTGTCCAGATGTGCATAATTCTTCAGTACCAAGTTTTGGTGTTCTCTATACGTTTTGATACCATCAATGTTTTTGAACTATAGACCTTAATGTGTGGACTTATTGGTATCCCTCCATCAAATGGTGTCATTCCACAATCACCCATGCACACAAAGAGTTTGGCTACTCTCAAGCACCAGGTGAGTTGTGAAAGTTTTAAATAATACTTCAAAATACCATGTGAATATCTGATTTCTCACTCAGCAAACGTTTCTGTTCAGCTGCTTCGTAACCGTCTAGTAGCCACCGCACGAAAGAGCATGAGCCAGAATGCGAGTTTGAGCCAACTGTATGGCAGCATGCAGGATGCTTATCAGCAGATGCAGACACCACTGGTTTATCAGCAACCGTCCGTTAGAAGAGTACGTGTTCTATTACCCAAAACTTAGTACTTCACAACACTTCATTCAGATGATTTCTTTATATAACATTTTCTATACTCTTTTTTTAAAAAAAAATAGGGCTTAAATGAGCTCAAGGACTCAACAGTCCAGCTAGCTTCAAGTATGGGTAACATTGATGCACCAGTTGATGAGACAGTCTTTGACATAGAAAAGAAATTGATGATCTGCTGCCCATCGAGGTCAAGGAGCAGCGCTTGAGCAACTTGCTACAGGCTTCCATGGTGGGGGGTTGTGTCGCTGCTATGCCACTACTCAAGAAGATCCCTACATCTGTCCTCTGGGGCTATTTTGCCTTCATGGCCATTGAGAGCTTGCCTGGTAACCAGTTTTGGGAGAGGATCTTGCTGCTCTTCACAGCTCCCAGCAGAAGATACAAGTAAGTTTATTTTATCTCAAAATATTAGTTTGGCTTTGTCACCTCTGATTCTGTTTTTGCATATCCACAAAATGCGCAAAGGCATGATCCAGTGGGTTCATGGAACAATATATTATGCTAAATACTGTCAATGTACCTGCTTTGGAAGACTGGAGATTTTTACCTTATTCTGTAAATATTTCCCAGGGTGCTTGAAGAGTACCACACCACGTTCGTTGAGACAGTGCCATTCAAGACGATAGCCTTGTTCACATTGTTCCAGACAGCGTACCTGTTGGTCTGCTTTGGAATCACATGGATTCCAATAGCTGGAGTTCTTTTCCCCCTCATGATCATGCTTCTGGTTCCAGTCAGGCAGTACATCCTCCCCAAGCTCTTCAAGGGTGCACATCTGACTGACCTAGATGCGGCTGAATACGAGGAATCACCGGCTATACCATTCAGCCTTGCTGCGGTAAGTTCAGAAAGACATCATCTATCCTGAAAAATACATGAGTCTTGCTCATCAACATGATATTTTGGACTAGAACATTTTTAGTCATGTTGCATTTCCCTGAAACTCAAATCTCATGTATTTTCAGCAAGACATTGATGTCGCATTGGGACGTGCCCAGAGTGCAGAAATCCTAGACGACATGGTCACGAGAAGCCGGGGTGAGATCAAACGCATCAACAGCCCGAAGATCACCAGCTCAGGTGGCACACCTGTGGCAGAACTGAAAGGCATCCGCAGCCCATCCATTTCTGAAAAAGCATACAGCCCTCGTGTCACCGAGCTCCGGCATGAGCGCAGCCCTCTGGGAGGGAGAAGCAGCCCTAGGACGCCATCCAAGCTGGGTGAAGGCCCAACACCAAAGTGAATAAAGCAATGATGCATTGCTTAATAAGCTATGCAACTACTGGCCATCAGTTATATGAGTGATTTTAAAGTGGTTTCAGTGTTAGTGTCCTTATATGAAGAATTGAAGATGTCCTCTGATAAGATTACTATCTATGTGTATCTCTAGCCTCTTTTTCTTCTTTTTGGTGTTCTCCTGATTAAAGGAGTGCTATACCTGTAATCTCTGAACTAGCAGAATATTAGAGTAACTACTTGAAAAATCCTGTCACTGGCACATTATCATTCTTTCATTGTTTATAATCATTGATATATGTACATGAAATTGGTGGAAATTATGCACATGCATTTCCATTGAACTCAAGCATGTATCTGGATTCTGGAATACTCTAGTGCTCACAATATTGATGATGGTGCTGAAGCATGGAACTTGACACTGCTTCCCTTCTCAAGCATTGGTGGAAATTATGCACGTGCATTTCCATTGAACTCCAGCATGTATCTTGATTCTGGAATACTCTAGTGCTCAAATACTCTATAGATGATGGTGCTGAAGCATGGAACTTTAGACCATGCTTCCCTTCTCAATTTGCTTTAGACCATGCTTGCCGTTACTTGAATTCGTAACTAAAGAACTATGCTATTCAATTGGTGTAGCAAATCCGTAGATGCAAATGTAGCTGAATTGGTGATGCGCTGATGCTCATCCAATTGAGATTACTTTTGCATCAAAAGTGTGTACTGAATGTATGATTCCATGATCAATTCAGAACGTATAGTTCTCCTGAATTGCCCTGTGCTGATGCAATCATGCAAATCTCGTTAAATTCAGTGAACTGAAAGTTCAGAAAAGGGGAAACGATGTAATATACACTTCATCTAGAGAAATGTTTTGACTTGAGAGCTTCATCCAGAGATGTGCATGAGAAACACAAGATAAGGTCAGAAATGACTAATTCAGACAGAAAGATGATTCCAGCAGTGATTTTTTTTTTTTTTTTTTTTTTGGTAACCAGCAGTGATTTGTTAGGCACTATCACAAGCTCAAACACATGGTATGATTGTATAGGAGACCTGCATGGCCAATGTTCTCCATGTTATGATGCCAGGTACATCTGCTGAATACAGCCTGAAAATCGTACTTGCTCATGTTACTATAGAGGGAAAGGCTCTTTGTGGTGGAGTTTCATCTGATGCAAGGAACAAAGGGAACACAACTGTAACACATGCCTGTAGTAGGTAGAAAGTGTAGGGACTTAGAGGGTGGCACCACAGCACAGTTACATTCCATCCCTCTTTCAACTGCAGCCATGATTCCAGCTTTAGAAGAAACCCCTGGATTGGCCCTGAAGCATTGACTTGCTGAAGCCAACATTTCATAACCACCATAAAATTCCCCCAGGATGCAGGCTCGCCTCACAGTAGCTGCCACTGTCATGCTGCTGCTGCTGCTGGGCTAAACGACACGCCCGTTGTCGGCAATTATGGCCATTTGTCATGAGTGCCCGTGCGTTAGGACTGATGATGGAATAGCTGATACAGGCGATGAAACTGTGCTAGAAAGATGAACAAGGAGTGATCTCAGCCACAAGGGTCTGGGGAATGATGTGAGGGTTCAAGAGAAAGTAGTGGATGGAATTCAAAGGCATGGCGGTAAAGGGCGCGATGATCTTCAGGTCAGGTCCATGGATGACTCCTGGATGAGAATTCAGTGAATTGAGTGCAGCTCCAGGAACGGTGAGTTGTTTGTTCCCCATCATTTGGCCTGCAGACAGCAAGTAGTGTGCCATGCTCTGACACGCAATTCCTGAAATGGCCCCCAGCTCCCATTCCCTCTACTACTCCACAGCCACTAGAATTCTCATCATCCCCATCAGTTCCTTTCATGCATCCCTCTGTACTCTATCATCTGTTTCGATGCGACGCCAATTTGTTCTGGTCTCACTTTTCCGGATTCTAAAGAGCAATGTGACAATTTCATATAGGGATGTAGATTGCGCCAGTTAAAAGTTTGAGGCATCAAATCCATGCACATACATCATCCAGCGGCTGCAGATGTGACAATGAATTATTGGACTGCAATGTTTTGCTCCACTGAAACTTGGACGGATTTTCAGTAGGAAACGAACGGCTGAAACACTTCTGACATCTGTGGAACCAGACAAAGCTTCAATGAAAGAATGAAGGCGACGGCTCCCTTCAGTCTTAAGCACACTGCAAGCAATCGTAATAGCAAATCATACTTCTACCAAACTAAGGAGACATGTTCTATGATTGCAAAGCTTTAGCTGCAAAAACTGTTCCCATGCTGCAGAGCACTAGGCGGGATCCCCAAAACATAAAACACTTTCGGTGAATGGTGATGGAGAAGTTCAAACGAAGAACCATTTCCAAAAATATGATCAGTGTGCACTACTGCAAAATCATGGCTGTGGTTCAGACACAGACGGAACCACGAAGCATAGTAAAACTCACCAATTGTTACAGTTTATCAATCCTCTCATGAAAGCTGTGGAGTATCAATACATCAACAGCAAAAGGAAAAAAAAGTATTATCCATAACCACTAGGGAAGAGAGGAGCATTCTCAGTCACCAAAGATTTCTGTCTCTGGGTTATGAGTAGGATTACATTTATAAGGTATCCAAAAGGATCTGTAGTCAGCATTTATGGAAGCATTTATGGAACAAATACATAAAAAAAAAAGACAGTCAAACTCATGCTTACTGAAAATCATTGCTGTAATAGTTCGAGTACTCAGCAATCCGAAGGAAACATTTGCAGGTCCTTGTACAATAGAGGTGGAATAATTCAAAGGCAGCAAGTAAATTGTTTTTACTATTATTCATACAGCACACTGCAAGTCTAGTTTCAACTTCCGTTTTTAACCTGAAAATTTGCGTCCTGTAATCTTCTCAGACTCATACAGAATATGATTGATAAGGCCCCTTGCAGCACTGCATAGCAAGAAACAATTTCATAAGACATGCTTCAATCATGATCAAGCACTGGAAGATAAGATGGTAAAATTAAAAAAGAAAATTAAAATTTTACACAGGGAGTAACTTACTCATCCTTCATTTTCTGTATCTTCTCTGGATCAGTTTCATGCATGTTTTTCTTGAATTGTTGTCTCACCATGGTGACTAGAAGCTCTGTGTTGTGTTTCTGGTTTACAAAAGGCTCATTCAGTCTATTATTAAAAACAGAACTTTCACAACTTCAAGGTGGGAGCAATGGCAAACTTTCAGTTGAAAGTATGCATACCTGATGCCCAATATACTTCGCTCTCCGTAAGCATTCACGATATAACTACAGCATAAAAAATGAGAAAATAGTAAGCAGAAAAAAGAAATGTTTTTTAAGCATCAGCTATGTTTTTTTTTTTTTCAATCATGACAATTTTTCATAAAAGTAACAAAGAACTAGGCTATAGGATGCATATTAGATATGTCTTCTGGAAAAGGTGAAGCTAGAATTTAGGGTAACTGATCCAAATGAATGAAGCCTGATGATTGACTATTCATTAACAACACAACAGTTCAAATTGATTTGAAAGTTAGTCGCCACCCATAATACCAAAGAGAACACGGCAAAAAGCAAAAGGTGCAAAAGGAGCCTTACCCTGAGCACATTATCAGCAAGTTCTGGAGGCAAGGCTTTCTGGATTGAAGGCATCTTTTTAATGTTTTGGTAGTCACTGAAATGGTATAAGAAATTGCTTTCATCAATAATATACATTTAGAGGATAGATTAGAACAAAAAAAAAAAAGGTCAACATGTGTACTTATTCATGCCTGTGGCCAATAACAATAATAAAATGTGGCCAGAAAATTTCAGTGCAATAATGTTTATGGCACACCAGCAAAATGGGAAAACATATTACCACAAGATGACAAGGAAGAGTATAAAACTCACCTGTTGATATTCAAATACCACATATTTATCAAACAAAATGAAAGATGTCCTAAATGCTTACAAAGTTGCATCCATCCAAAGACCCATAATTGCTTGTGTAAAAATATGATAGTTCCAAGAGATAGTGGAGGACCCCCACCCAGCAATACATGGGCCTTCTGTGCCCCTGTATTGATCGATGCAAGTAGACTGCAATATCTCAACACCCATGAAGTCACCTAGGCCTAAGGTCAGGCAACTACTGAAATAAAAATAGGCAGCCCAAGAGAAGGCGTCATCGGACTTATTCAAGAAGATGTCTTCCTTCCTTTATTTGTGTTGAATTGTTAACACCAATAATAAGCAGCTAGCATGCCCACTGAACCCAAAAACAAAAAGGAATTCTCAAATATGCAGGAGGGCTGCACATCATTGCATTAAGAAGAAGATAAAAAGTACAGCATACCCTCAACATAACTCGCAACGGCACAATGCAGGCCCCTAGACACAAACAATTACATCACATGCATATCACTTGTGAGAAACAACATGTACCAAAACGACCACAGTGACTAGCTTGCGGCAGGCTCGAGCAGCCAAGGCTTGAGCCCCCATTGAGCTGCCCTTAGTTTAGGGTTTAGAGTCTAGTAACGATTGGTGCATTTAACAACTCCTAATAACTTGGAAATTGATGCAAACCTATCAAAGGAAGGAGCTGGCGCTCCGGCAGGCGGTACGGGGGGGAGGGGCTGGACTGGGCGAGGGCAAGGCAAGGCCGCCGAGTCGGAAAGCGGAGGCACGGAGAGCCGGAGAGGGGGCAGGGGGCGACGGCCGGCGGGCAACGCCGCGACGGCGATGGTCGAGTCGCTCGACTCACGAAACGAGCGCGGAAAGGGCTCCCCACCCCGAACTACCGAGAAAGACAGAGCGGACCAGCAGCAATGGTGAATTCAGGAATTGAGACCGAAATACCTGCGGATCTCGCGGCGGCGGGCGGCGGGGCGGCGGCGGCCGTTGGGCGGGCCTGGTTTGCGCTCGAGACCCACTCTGTTCACCGTTGCCTTCGTGGCTAGTTCACTCGTGGAAAAACGACCGAACAAAAAAAAACACCGCCTTGGCTGTTAGTTGGCGTATTGGCCTAGTCCCGCTTTCGGGCCCTTGCAACTTGCAACTGCAACGGCAAACGCCGGCGGCGGATCCCCGGAAGCAGCGGTGCGGTGGGCTCCTCCCACTCCAAAATCCCCAAAGCTACCGCCCATGGGAGCCGGCTGGGCGGCAGCCAGCAGCGCGCCTGGATAGCTTGGCAGCCGGCGGCGGGTTCCTGGGGTCTGGAGCGCGGCCGCCGCCGCAGAGGTACTTAGGAATGCAATGTGAGGAACAAGGAAGGGTTCTCTTTCCCTACCGAAGCTCCGCCACTGGTGGTGCCTGCTCAAGACTCAAGAGAACCGAGGGACTGCTGCTGCAATCAGTTCGTCTCTTGTCCTTGCATTACATTTCCATTTTTTTTTTTTTTTTTTGGCTATGCAGTTTGATTATTTCAGCGCGTTTATGTTATGTGCTTGAATTACATGTCTTAGTAGAGTAGCTTGGCACTGCTATACAACACAAATAACCTTGTGCTCCGTAACTGTAAATGATAGATAGTGGAAGTAAATATTTTTGCGGTACATAGAGTTCAGAATACAATAGCATCTCATCAAATACATACTTAAATACAAAAGCAGCACATCTCGAAGATAAGAATACCACTTTCAAGTCAAAGTGCTCCACATGTCTGATGAACAGGAACATTTGGAAACGCAAACCCAAGTCATGAACCAGAAATACATTTGCAGTCTGTCATGACTGATAAATTAGGACACTTATTCAATGGCATGCAGAACACAAATCTGGGTCTGTGTGTGTGTGTGACTCTCAATGGGCATGTGCTGAGTTGTGCTTGAGCACGGTGAAGAAGAGGAAAGCGAGCACAGCAAACATGATGGTCATCCCTGCTAAGGTTGCCACGTCGGTGCTTATCCTCTGTTCACTTAAGCTCCGGATGCGTGCTATCCTTTCCCACACATATGAGCCGTCAGGGAGCTGTGGGCACTGGCACTGCCTCTCGCACTGGGATGTGTCGCAGTGGAAACTTATCGTCGTCAGCACGCTCATCGCGTCTTGAAATGGGTTAGTCCAGTACATCCACTTGTAGAACCTGATATCGGAGAAGAGGACCACCACACCAGAGGCGGAGACCCACAACGATGTGATTATGGAGACGACGAAGGCGGCGAGGATCGGACTTGGAGCCAGAAACGTGATCATCATGCCAAAGTAGGTCATGCAGAGGGTGAAAAGGAAGAGAACTGACCAGTAGGCCAGGAAATCGGCGCCTGTCTGGGTGCCTATCCCTGCCATGCCGTTGCCAATGCCCACAAATGCCAACGTTGCTATGAGGAAGTAGGGAATTTCACTGATCACCCATGACACAGGGTAGATTATGGGAAGGTACATCTTGGACCTCATTTCTCGGAAGTAGGCAAGCTTGTCAGAGCCAATTTGAGGGATCACATTGTTAGCAGATATAACCCCGATGAGTATAATTTGCATGTAGATGTACAGTGATCTAGAAGTCACCTCATATGTGTCTTCATACTTAATCTTAAAATAGAGTGAGCCCATCAGTAATCCAATCATAACACAGCCAGTAAACCTGCTGTAAGTGTAGTTCACGTTCCTCCATAAGAACCTCTGTGTCCTCAACAAAACCAACCCTATTTGCCTTATAAATGACGCTGGATAGTTGTAACTAATGGATCTCATGTTATTTTCCATTTCATTTCCATGTTTGTTGTTCTTCATAGCAGTGTTAATGACCTTGATGGCCTCCTCATACAAATGACTGTTCTGAAACTCGTCTGCAAAATCTGTCTCTGCAAGTTTTTTTCTTGGAATTCCAAGTCCAGTTAGACCCATAACAAAACTGATAGGAATCTGTGTCTCAAGGTAGTGAGGAACCCTTGGGATCGCGGTAAAGTATCCAAGTATTTCATGGCAATTGAATCCTACTGGGCCAAAGTAGGCTTGGCGGCCTTCTTGAGTTAGGATGATGACTTGATGGAAGTGTGAAAGGGCACGGGTGTTGGGATAGTTAAATGTTGCGATGACCGATTGACCACAAACTGGTAATTGTGATAAGATGCTCAAGATTGCTGAGGTTCCAGATGAATCAAGACCTGAAAGAGGCTCCTCGAGGAATAGAATACTTGGGTTTGCTGCAAGTTCAACTGCAATTGTGAGCTTCTTTGCTACTTCAAATGTTTTCCGGTTCCATCTCTCAGGGAACCAACCAAGTTATTGGCATAATACTGCAAGCCTAGCTGGCCAAGAACTAACTCAACATGCATATGCCTCCTTGCTTTGCTTATGCCATTTGTTAGTCTAAGGCTGGCACTGAATTGAAGTGACTTCGCGTATGGTGAGGTATGGTTGATGTGCATCAAGCCGCTCAGCATAGCCCACTCTTCTTGAGAAATCAGCAGAGGGTTTGGTGCCATTGACTCTGATATCTCCAGTAAAAGTACCACCTAGAGGTGTCCTACCTGAAAGGCACTTTAGCAGTGTAGCTACACTTCCATTAGCACCCCTACAAGAGCTAGCATAATTCCTGGTCTTGCACATCCACTGACATTCTCAAAATCTATAACTTCTTCCTTTGTTACCTTTCCACACCTGCCACCAGAAAGCCTTGTCAATTGTCATACTGCATGTGATAAGGAATTAAAGTACATTTTTTTTTCCTTTAAAACTTTATTGGCCTTAATCATGTATTATTTTTATAATTTGTTAGTTTCATTTGTGTCGCTTCATAATATGTTCTACTCAGTAATATTTTGCTATTTTCAAGTGCAGACTTTATGTGTAGAATTGCAGCACAATTAATTGGAAAATTACCTGACAAATGATAGATCCAAGAATGATAAAGTCATCGGGGTGACTGGTATTGTCAACTGCTCTGAATCAAGTTGAACTCTAAATTCTTCTCTCCAGCTCCTGACACTCACATTCTCATCCTCAGAAAATACTATAGTGGAACTAGATGCTGACTTTGGTGGTTCCATGGACTTGTATCTTCCTGACTCAATAGAAGCTTCCATATAACTGTCAGTTGAACTTGAATAAACCTCTCTATCATACAAATAGTTCTTTGAAAGCTTCCTTTCTTTAATCTGTGGCACAGATTGACTGATTTCTTGAAAACTCTATCTTGTTTAGGAATATCAATGCCATTAACAAAGCAAGTAGCGTCCAACCAATTAGAATTATATATGGGACCCAAGGTTTTCCTGAAACACCTGTCAACAGTTCAGCATATATTAAGTAGGCCTTGCCAGTAGCCATCTCTGGATTTTGCGCGCAGAAAGAAAGTTGGTTTAGATATTTGTTGCAGAAGTCTTTGTAACCATATGAGAACTGTTGATCGCAGAAGGACATATTCACCCAACGAATTGGATTGATGTGCATTAGCCACTTCCAGTATTGAGGGATATTAGATGGGTAAATCACAAATCCACTGAACAGAAGGAAAATGGAGACTACGAGGCCTGCATGCAGCAGTTCAAAACAATGTATCAGATCAAATCTACATGTTAATTTCGATAGAACTATAAAATTTAAACCAGGCTAACCAAAGTTTGTAATGCCAGTTTCCCATACTTAAAGTTACAAAGATAGGGAAAAAAATTAATTACCTGCTAAAGCATTTGCTGCTTCAGGAATGGGTGCCACTGCACTCAGAAAGAAGAAGAATGATGATCCAAAGTAAGCCACGAGAAACATCAGAACAAAGTAGTCGAGGAACACTGCTCCTTTGTTTTCTAACGTTAGACCCGCTAGAAAATATACACAAACCGAATAAAATAGTGCCTGCATTACAGATAATATGTCTGCATTATATAACCTTTGTTGTCGTAGGGATGAAGTTAGTAAGTAATATGGTGGTTATGTTTAGGATCTGTTATGGGGCATCAATTAGGGGCCTAGGGACACAGGATCAACTGTGCCCCTAGGCCCCTAATTGATGCCCTGTAACAGGATCAGAACCATTTAGAATGCATATATATGCAGATGTTAACTATTAGTGACAAAAAGTTGAGGATGAAATTACCTCAGTAAAAGCCTGGGGTAGATTACTAATGCAATGAGCTACAACATAAGAGGATGTCCTGAAAAATCTTTGGTCCCTATGTTTATAGAATGTGGGTCTCTGAATCATATATAGAGGTAGCTGAGGCATGTTTATTAGCAAAATGCTCATGCTGGTTACAAATCCGAGAGCTCTCACAGAGTTCATATGTTGAAGATTATACTGCCCACCAATCTTATAGAACAGTGTCCCAGCAAATATACCAAGAATGCATGCCTGAAAAAAAAAAATAGTAATGTACCTTAACCTATCATGATAAACCAAGGTGACAATTCAAGTGCCATGTTTTTAAACAATAAGTTGGCAAACCTGGATGACTCGAAGTGTGCTCAACATTTGAAGTTGTTTCAAGATCCTAAGCTGTCTCTGGATCAGGGTTTTTGTTGATTTCCACCATGGTTGAACATATGGCCTCTTAAATTGCTCCCATCGTAACTCATCCTCATTGCTCTATGGTTTTTTTATTTATCAAATGTGAAAAACTTCATTATTGAATTATTGGGTAAATCTTCAAGTTCATCGTGACAAAATTTTGAAACCCAAATAACTTATTGATTTACTACTGATAGTCAGGAGAATAAGGTTTGAAGAAAACGCTAATAGTTTCACTTGCCTTATTTTCAGATCGTTCAAGTTGAAGGCGGATATGTCCCCGGGCATGAAGTAGAGTGGAGAAAACTTGATCTAGATGTTGCTGTTGATCAAATATTGGCCCAGTCGCTAGATACTGCATTGGCTCTTCGTTTATGGAAATTCCTGTTACCACATCGCCTACTTGGATGTTCCCTGTACTTTCGACCCCAGTAGCAGATCCAGATTTGTTCAGAAGCTTTGCCACAACTATCTCTGAATATAAAAATGAGAGCATTAACATAGTGTTAGTCATGTATGTACAAATAGTTAGTTGTGCTCTGGATGGCAACTTGACCAAAACAACTGACCCATTTCTTGATGTTCTGCATTTGAGTTTAATGTGCTTGATTCTTTCAAGGATAAGCCGATTCCTGGTTCACTCTCAACCCAGTATGTACTGAACTCCTTGTTCTTTCCAATGACCCTTATGATATCCAGGTAATGGTCAGATGAGTAGTAGCATTCCACAAGCTCCTCCAAGCTTCTAGGAGCTAAACTTGGTAGTAGGTACTGCATTCCATTTCCAGCAGCAATATCTTGAAGAAACTCCCAGGATTCCATGTACGATGGTTTCATATACCTAAAAGCATTTTTTTATTAATTATTGTGTATTGTCGACAAATTTACTTGATTATTGAGAAGAACATGTTTATCTACTTACCCTAGTTGAGCAAAGTATGTAACTGCATCCTGTCTTGGCCCTTGGTACAGCAGATGCCCTTCTCCTAGTAGGATGATCCGGTCAAAGAGATCGAATGCTTCTTGTGAGAGGTGATTGAGGGACATGACTGCAGATGATTGTTGGATTCTACAGACAGACCTGATAGTATTGACCAAATCATAGGTCATTGCCAGGTCTGAGCCTGTCAATGGCTGGTCGTAGACCATAACCGAGTAGGTCCCTAGTGCAAGTTCAGCTGTTGTCAGTTTATCCCTCTCAGTATCTGATAACCCACTAACAAGGCAATTCTCTATTTTCTTCAGGTCAAGAATCTGCATGACATATTCAAGGAAAGGATCCTGTCCTTCTACAAGTGCATAGGCAAAGAACTTTCGCATCTGTGGAGTGAAATTCTCAGGCCGGAGACCCTGCATGCAGTCCCTTGCGAACTGAAGAGTTTCTCGGACTGAGAGGAAGGGGATGTGCCTGGGGTAGAAGCCAGGGTTAAGGATGCTGTTCTTAAAAGTGACAAAATGAAAGACTATGAAAGCAAGAATATGTGGCATTTGTGCAAATTTAACATTTATCCTTTTTGTTCTCTTACTTGTTGAGCTGACCACAGACATAGGCAATTAGTCGACTTTTTCGAACTTCAGATGCTGTCTTTTCATTGTAGTTGACCATGCCTGACAGCCCAGGATCTTGACCCGGATAGGCTCTACCTGCAAGGATCTTCAGCAAGGTGCTCTTTCCACTGCCTGCAGGTGGCAGAGGTTGGTAATTGTAAGTGATAAAATGCTTATATAAATACTGGTATAACCTTGAGGGGAGAGTGATTGTGTTTGGTTTTACGAGGTTTGAAATTTGAATTGCTCACAAATTAAGATCCCTATAGTTTTAACTTAAAATTCTGGTGATCAAAATAATACTTATTCTGAAATTTGGACGTAGGAAAACACTGTGCATGCTTGAATTGAACAAGGTTGATTACCAGGCGGACCAAGGACTAGAGTCATAGAACCCGGCATGATGTAGCCATCAATTCCCTTCAAGATTTGAAGCTCTGCTGCTCGCTTGCTCAGGGACAGGCTTCTTACTGGTTGCACAAAGTATCCAAGCAGCTTGTTGCCAAAGGTCTCATAGCTGAAGGCAGCTGTATCGATCTTTGCCACGTATGTTATCCCACAGAATTTGACGACCTGCAGTACCACGTTGTACTAACTCTGTTTAACTTAATAAATTCATATCTTTTTTTTTTAGAACGTAATATCTAAATTTATATATACACAATACCTAACATTAACGACCTGTAGTACCAAGTATAAGTTTTATTTCAATTCATATGGATGCTGTCTAATAGTAGTTCTACATTGTACTAATGTTTTTGTTTTTTGAACGGGTACTGATGTTGTATTCAGTTGCAAAGTTTTAAACATAGGCCTTGTCTTTTTTCATCTATAATTACTATAAATGATTAGATCACTGCTGTTGAAAAAAAGTCTCTGGCTGTGGCTGCAAATCCTTTTCTTTGCTTTGAGACTTGTCTACAAATTCTTCTTTTATAAGGTGGCAGTTCTGTGTACTCATGTTTCTTATTGAGAAGCATGGAAACTGTTGATTTATTTATTGAGAAGCCGGCTTAGATGATCATGTGGATGCTTCTTGTTGTTTCAACTCATAATTAATGTTTCCTTGAGCTATATTAATTTGACACGGTCATTGAATCATTCTGTTCCACATGGTGAGAATTCCTGTATCCTCAACGTGGATGACCTAAGATATGGTTAGTCAGACCCAAAGCTTGCTGGCTGCTAATTGTCTCAACTTTTAGGCTGATGTTATTATCATTCTATTTTCGGTCTCTATCACACACTACACTCCAAGAAAGCACCTTTAAGCCAATGTATCTAGTTATACTAATCCTGTTTCATAGTGTATATATTATACATAAGCTTATGCAGAATTGATGACAGTCTAATATGTATGCAAGCCAACCTGTTCATACTATATATTATACGTCAGCACATAATATATGTATATATATATAGTTACAATTCATTGATTTCAAAAATTAGCAAGTTAATTTAGTTCTCAAGTTAAAAGCACATTTGAAGATCTAAATAGTGCTCAGTTAAAATGGTTGGTAATTTTTTTAAAAGCACCAAGATTATTGAATTTTTTACAAGATAAGATTATGTCTTGAAATTTGAACCAATGAACTTAAACTAGCTAGAGACATTGTCCTGACGTTTCAAAACTACATTTGCTTCTCCTTTGACACTTCGATCGGAGCATTATATTACTCGAGAATGATTCTGCTTTAATTTGTTCTTTTTAGAAACATATATTTGGCTCTACAAGTTTTGGATTGAAACTGCTACTCCAGCTAGCTCGATCAACTTTTTGAAGTTTTATGGTGCAAATGATAATGATAGGTTGAGATTTTTGGGTCCAAAATCCTTAATGTTTTTGCTTGTTGTGACAGCATCTCAAGCTGTTTTCTTTTTTTTTTGAAACTATAGCTGTTTTGTTTTCTGAATACTACTTACTAATCCAACGCAACGCATGATATGAAAACTGCAACCATATGCATGATGAACGCGATGACATACTACGTACTATACCTGCTTAGGAACAGGTGGGGTGATCTTGGCAAGCTCCCTGAGGTAGCCGACGAAGCCGTCCTTGAGCAGGCACGCCATCCCCGTCAGCTCCGGCTCAGCTGCCTCAGCTGCCGCTCCGCGACCACCAGTAGTACCATCGTCCGCCGGCGGCGCGCTGTCGTCATCAACAGCGATGACGGCGTCGCGGAACGCGCGGTCGGCCTCCTGGCGCAGCCCGTGGCGGCGGAGGCTGTCGTAGAGCCGCACAGCCACGCGGCGCGCGGTGCTCGGCGAGGCCGCGCCGATCCTCGCCCGCGCCTCCGGGGACGCGCACTGGGACAGGCCCGGCATCCGGGCGCGCGTGGCGGGCGTCTCCGTGCCCCTCGCCGGCACCACCACCACGCCGCATTCGTCGTCAGCGTCGTCCCCGCCGTCGTCCATCATCACCGAGGACCACTGCCAGCTGCAGCTAGCCCGGCTGGGCGTGGCGGAGGCGGTGGAGGACCGCCCGCGCACCGGCGACTGCGACCGGGCGTGCCTCCCGGGGACGCCGCCACCGCCGCCGTTGGCGAGGATCCACGTGGCGTCGCACGGCGAGCTCGGTGCTCGATGCGACTGCGACATCTCCGTGGCTGGCTCGTCGTCCCGCCGTCCGTCCGGCCTCTAGTGCATGCTCGGCTCGGCAGCGTGGGTGAACACCGGCCGGCCCGGGAAGCGCTATTTAAAAGGAGAAGCAGGCAGCTGTTACGACACGAACAGTAGAAACGATCCTTTACAGCCCAGTCAACATTTCTGCCTCCGCGCTCATATTTGATTTTCCTGTGGTAATTTTGAAAGGATCAGTCAATTTTTTTCAAAAAGAAATTGCGACGATCTAGTGCATCATGGTTTCATCGGCTTGTATTAGGTTATCACATAAGCATTTTTTATGATGTGTGACAACATTTTTAAGAAAAGAGAGAAAATTGAGATTTATAGGGATGAAACTTGTTAGCTCGATTTCCAACTATACCTACACGAGTCATCTATGTATCTATGTGTTGAGAGTGATTGTTTAATCCATATTCTATTGCATCTTGGAAACAGCATTACGAAACTCCACTGGAAATGGCCTAAGAGCTTTTACAATTTGTTGGCTGTGAGAAAATTGAGAATATACAGCATTGGTAGCATTTGTGTTGGCTATCTTACAGGAAAAATATATATAAGGGCACAAATCTTGCGCTTGGCAAAGATGCCAGCATTGTGAGGTCTGGATGCTCATGGATCCATTTGATAAACAAAACATTGCTCTATTTGCTTAAACTTATCGGACATGGTATAGAATAAAAGCATCGGCCGGCTTATCAACAATAGAAACCATCAACCGATAAGCTCAATATCGTTAGCTGGATTGAGATATTAAAACTATAGCTTTGAGTTTAAACCATCGCTCTGGAAAAAAAAAAGAAAGAAAGAGGTACATCTTTCTCAGATAATCAGGTCTACACATAAAAAAGGTGAAAATAGATCCAAATTGATGGACACAACAAAACCTTGAGGCCTTTTTTTGGTTTCCATAAGTCGGTGACTTATTAAGTCGGTGACTAAAAATCGATGTGACTTATAAAGTCATGTACGTTTTGGTTCCAACCGACTTATAAGTCAAGAAAAAAAAAAAAAGAAAATGGATGACTTATAAGTCAGGGTGAAAAAGAAGAGAAAATGGTTGCAAGTGATGACTTATAAGTCACTATGTTTGGCAAAAAAAGTCACTTATTTTGAATTTTTGACTTATAAGTCATCCGACTTATGAAAACCAAACAGGCCAAGTGCACTTATGGAATAGGTGAGACAATGTGACAAAAGAACTGAACGAGTACATTAGTCTGTGTTGGGATATGTCGTGGTGAATCTGCCTTGAGAATATTGATTACGTCATTAGCTAGCCAATATGAAGTATAGATCGAGGTCTACGAATTTACTAGGTAGCGAAGATGGGTCACTTGTCAGATCAGAATCCAACGATTGAGATCAGTTGCCTAAGAAACATTGAAAAAAAAAGAGACCTGTAGCAATTTGTAGTCTACTAGTACTTGTGAATGCGTAACGGCTTTTGTGAGTTAACTATTTCCGTGACGGCATTTGTGAATCCGTAACGGCTTTTGTGAGTTGACCCTTTTGTGAGTTGACCATGTGCTATTATTTTCCATTTTTGTGTCGCTTGGACAAGTACTAATAACCACATATATACCTTATTATGTTTATAATTTCACATTAACACCTTCTTAATACAATGATATGCAATGCTCATGTGTATTCAAGAAAAAAAAATAGTATTAATAACAGTAATACTCACTTACAACTACGATTTTGTATCACATAATAAATGGCTTACTGAAATAGTAGTAGTAGTAGTATAGTACTAACAAAACTAAACATGCATTTTGGATTGGATGTCTTTTTTGTTACTATCTACTCTAGCTCGTTTGATCCGTAGCCTAGTGTATTTCTGCAAGATAGATCCATCTGATCCCAAGCATTCAAAATCAATTCATCAAGCTGTGGAATGGGCTACGGATACGGCGTTCGATCTTTGGCAAATCAATCAAACTATCAGGTGCAAGAAGCCACAGGATGTACTGAAGTGGAAGCCGCCGGATCCGGGTTGGGTTAAGGTTAATTCTGATGCCTCCTTTCAGTCCAATGGCCAAGTGGGCACTACGGCGGCTGTTGTACGTGATCACCAAGGTGCTGTCAGGGTGGCGCAAGCACGCTGGTATGAGAGGGGGCTGGATGCTTGCACAATGGAGGCAATGGCGTGCAGAGATGCCTTGGTCTTGACACGACAGCAAGGTGAGCAAAGAGTGCAGTTGGAAACGGACTGCCTCCATATAGTGAACTTGTGGAAGAAGAAACAGGCGCAGCGTTCTGTTATAGATCCCATCCTCAGAGATGGAAGATATTAGTCTTGCCTTTTATGCGTTTTCCTTTTCTTATGTTAACCGGGTGTGTAATAAGGTTGCTCATGTACTAGCTAAACAAGTCTCGACCACGCAACGCTTGGAGATGTGGCATGTAACTCCAGCATGCGTTTCGGACTTGGTGATGTTTGAGGCCTCGGCCCGTGGTTCCTAATGTAAGGCAAGCTTTTCACAAAAAAAAAAAAAAAAAAAAAAAAAAAATTCAAAATCAAATGTCTATGGATAGTCGCCTAGGTCAGAAATCTTCGCTCCTCAGTGTTTGGATTGTGGAGGCTAAACTCGAACTCCATGAGGGCATGTACAATTACGGACCTCCGAATCTATCGTATTTACACATAAAAGACATATCATACAATCCGTAGATGAAACATTGTCTCTAAACTATTTAATGCACACACACTTTGGATTGGTGGTGAAGGTGCTTCAAGTCGATAGCTCGTGTACAACGCAAAATGAATGCGTCTCTAAACATTGGAGCACGAGTCCCGATCATCCTTTCACGAAGAGGTGAGGCTGTTTGTAAACATTGGCGAGTGGTTTTTGAAGAAAAAAAAAGCTAGAGACAAAAAAAACCTGTTGCACATGTGCCTTAATACTTTTTAATTTAAACATTATCAGTATATTTTTTTTTAAAAAAAAAAACAGTCAATTTTTTTAAAAAAAAAAAAAAGTTAAACGGGGAGTTCTGTCGTTATTGTACTACTAGCTTGGAATGGAAGGAGACTCCTCACCTCTTGTATATCCTTGGGACGCACGGAACGTTCCAGATCGTGGGATCAGATGTGGCCAGCCAGATCCAAGCACCCAAACAATCGACATACTAGATCGTATGCTCCCTGCAGCCACACCAGCCAACGGATCTCCGCTCCCGTTCCGCCACGTGGCAGTCCCTGTCACCTGGGGCCCCACGTGAGCGCAACGGGCTCCCGTCTCCGCGTCCACTCCCGTCACGCCACGCGTCCGTCCTCTCCCGACCCTTTATTTTTGTTATTATCGCTCTCACGAACGCCTCTCCAACCGTCTCTCTCTCTTCCCCTTCCCCCGTCGCCTCGGCACCCCGCCTCCCAACTCTGACGAGCGGGCCCCACCTGTCATCCTCCTCCCCCGCCGCCGCCGCTCGCCGGACGGCAGGGCGACGAGGGCCCCGGTTACCATCCCTCTACCTTCTCGGCACCGGCCTTCGCGCCGTGCGCCGCTGATCCGAGCGGACCGCTTCCCGCGCTGATCGCTTCCACCGCTCGAACCCCCTAGGGTTTCGGCGTCCCCCCTCCCTCTACACGCGGCTCCTGGGAGGGAGGCGGCCCCAGAGATCTCGATCTCCCGCGGCCTCGGTCGCGCTCCGCAGCTGGTTCCGCTCGATTCACCGCCGGGGAATTAGAGAGGCGTTTTTTCCGCGGGGAGCTTCTTCGCGGGGAAGAGGAGGGGCCATGGCCTCGAGCCTGCTCACCACGGACAGGAGGTTCGTGATCTCCACCCGATGCTCCCACGCCATACAATTGTTCTATTAAACTTTCCGTTCGTAATTCTGGTTTGATCGTGTAGTGCCTGTGCATTGGTACGTGTGATTTTTCTTTTTCTATCTATTATATGAGAAAAAATAAAAACTAGCATCTGTTTGGTGTGGGGCGGTTGGGGTGTGAGAGCAGCATCCTCTGTTTCAATTGCTTTTGGAGGCATATAGATGCTAGCTTCCGGATGGATGAGTTTGACATTGAGCTGCTGATTGGCCAATCGGCTCAATGGAGCTAGAGAGTTCAGCTGGTGTGGTACTCGTGTCATCATGTAGGGGCCTAAGTGTTTTATTGGTGAGAATTATATGGAGGTTTTGTCAGTTTTGACATTGGATGTGTCTGGTAGTCCATTTGTGGGGACAGCGCCAGGGGCTGTTAATGATGCAGTGATTTTATGCTTTGCACTGTGAGTAACCTTTTGTGATTTTACATTGGGCTTTGTAAAAAGCTGTGATGCTCTACTTATACTTTCACCAGTCACAATAAGTTCTTCTAGGTTTGTCCATACTTATCTCAACCATCAATGTTTTCAACACAAGATCAAAACTAGTAGGTTCATAGTGAAAAATAATATATATCTCTTCTCATTAAGATAATATATCTTTAGTAAAAGCTGACTTAGGGAAGCCTTAAATGGACATACATTTGTGATCAGAGGAAGCAATATTTAGGTTGAGAATCCCTAATTAGTGATTTCACAATAACTTAAGTAAGTTTGTCGTGCAATTGCGTGCACACATCACAAATTGAGGCGCTAAGGCACAGTATATTGGCCCATCCAGAACTAGCCATGTGCTAGTTATCTCAAAAAGCTTCTGAGCGTAACTTTGCTTCCTGTATTTTGTCCCACCTGTAACAATTCTTTCATTGCACCTGCTGATTAATATTATGTCCATATTATGAACTGCGTGGCCTTGTTTTGTGATGTTATTTAGTGGGATATTTCGTATTTGTAATTTGTATATATATATATATGGGTACATTTTCCGGTTGTACTGATTGCCAACATTTGCCTTTGTACTTGCATAATCAATTATTCCCTATGGCTTCCTACAGATGGGGTGCTACTCCTGCAAGGAAATCTGGTATGACTGTTCTGGGAAAAGTCCCAAAACCGATTAATTTACCAAGTCAGAGGTAACATGTAACAATTTTCTCAGATTATTAGTAGCAAATCGTTAACTCTAGACCTTTTTCTTATATGTGGATTGTTTTCTTTATTTAGGTTGGAAAACAATGGTCTTGATCCCAATCTGGAACTTGTTCCAAAGTAAGTATGCATCCTTTTTCCCAGCTGCTCATATGATTCAACATTTTGAGGTTTAGGTTGGTCTCGTTGTTCTCCCGTAGTTACTATGTTATGAGACTCTTGTTTCAATGTTAGGGGCACCCTGACCTGGGGCAGCAAGGCACCATCTACAACACCAAACGCATGGGGTTCCTCATCAATTCTCTCTACCAAGAACGATGGAAGTTCCAGTTCATCTAGCCACTTCAATGGCGGCCCTCCTCTGGCGGAGGCTCGAGGCCATCAACAGCTGGAAGTGAATCACTTGGTTCACCCAATGCTTGGGGTCCAAATTCTCGCCCATCTTCAGCATCAGGCACATTTCCGTCACCTCATCTACCAACAGCCTCAAATCGTCCCCGGCGCGGAAACAAGACCAGGAAGTTCACAACTTTCTCGATTTCGGATAATGCTTCAGACAATGTGAAAGCATCGATAAGGACTATTGATAGACCGGTAATACTGCAGACTTAGAACTGATATAGACCAGGATTCAATACATCATTCAGTTCATATATATATATATATTTTTTTTAACTGTAGGGATCTTCGTCACATGGGCCTGGGTTCACACTAAGTACTGGTGATTTTCCAACTCTTGGCTCTGAAGCAAACAGTCAACGAGGTAGCTATATGCAACACATAATGTGCTCTGCAGTTTTTATGTTTTCAAGTTTTCTGCTCCTGCCAAATTATTTCTTTGGTTTTAGGTTTTTATGTTTATCATGTCAAATTCTATGCTGTCTTCAATGTCTACACATGTGCTAGATATAAATGCTAGCATTAGTCAATTATTTGGGCAAAACTTGTTTTTTTTTTTGAGTCTATACAACTGCCAGTTTCATCTACTTAGTTTGTGTATAAGAAGAGTTCTCTTTACACGACTGTTTTTTTATTATTATTATTTCAGGCCATAGTTCGAAAGGGCGCCCAACTTCTAGTTCGGGTAAAGAGGTGTCGCAAGGTGAACAAGTGAAGAGCCTACCAACTGGTATAATATATTTCATTGTTACAACATAGGTTGATAGCATCAACTACTATTGGATACGTATTGTCTTAGTAATGGGAAACATCTTGTGTGCTAGGAACTGGTGAAGTAATCTCGCAATCCAATAATCACCCTGTTGATATCATGAAGACAGAGCAGCATGCACACACTGGAGGTGCTCCTGTCCCCACCACAAGTGTGTCAAACGAAGGCCTGCAACCACAGCAATATCCACCAAATTTTCCTATGCCGCCTCCGCAGTTTGATTCATGGCGTGCACCTCCTGGTCACCCTCCTGAGGGGATGTGGCATAGAGGACCAGTGCCAGGTGGGCCATACAGGCCTGTTGGTCCCCCTGGTAGTTTCCCTGTTGAACCATTTGGTTATTATGGTCAGTTCCCACCCAACTCCGAAGCTGCAGCAAGGCAGGGCCCAGGGCATGGTGGATATCACGCTAAAAATGGAGATACGTATCATCATATGGCTCCTAATTCCTATATTATGAATCAGCCTGTTATTCCAGCCAGACCAGTTTATCAGGGTCCAGTACCTTATGATGGGTATTATGGCCCTCGAGCAAATTTCAACAATGCCAATGTTAGAGATCCTCATTTTATTGGAGGTCTGCACCAACCTGGAATACTAAACCAATTCCCAAATCAGAATGACAGGTTTCACCCTGGTCATCCTCAGAACAGACCAGGCAAACATGAAATGGTTCCAAGGGAGCAGCTGGAATCTGATAAAGTACATGTGTTTCGTCGAGGACAGCCTGGGAGTTTGCATGATAATCCAGATCGCCTAGGAGGTTCCCGTGAATTTGAAAGGAATGTGCAGCAAGCACCGCCACTTCTTCCACATCCTGATGGAAACCGGACTGATATGAACATGAGGACAGGTACAAGGGACACCTTGAGTGAAACTGAAAGAACCAGGGTACTTACAAAATCGGGCCTAACCAGAGAGGTTCGGTTGGTCCAGAACATCTATCTGTTTATGAAAATGCACATTCCCATCACCGAGAAACTGGTGATGGCACTATGCTAAGAAGTTCAAGGATGATAGCTCAATTGCACTTGATCAGCAACCTGTAATTAAGAAGAATGCAGCTTTAATAGAGAAAATCGAGAGTTTGAACAACAAAGCCAGAAATGTTGATGCACGTAATCTCCCAGAACCAGCTTTGTCCAAGGAATTCAAGAAGCATCCAAAAAAAGCACTGATGTTTCATCCACTGGTATGGTTTGCTCATCTGAACAGGCGGTTTCTGTTTGCCGTATTTCTCCTGTGGTGCAGAAACTACCAAATGTGCCCATCGAGGGTACAATTCTTGGACCAGCACATTCACAGTTAACTGAATTTAGCAAAGTTGAAAAGCTTGGTGATCCAATTAATGATCATGTACATAGGAGAGGTGATTCATCAAGAAACAGCTTCCGTGGTCCTTCTAAAGATAGGCCAGCTAATAAATTCGAAGTCATGGACGGGGAGAAAGTTCCACAACTAATTCATTGCCAGTAGCTGATCTGAGGAATAACATAGAACATGGCCAACAACCTGAGAGTGCTTCGCAGCTGCAACCTGTGACGGTACGGATGATGTGCCAGCTTCACCTGATTATGAGTCTCAGGTATATAATTGTGGATCTTTGGTATTCTTACAAATTTTATGGGTATCATTCCAATCTTTTGGAAATTCCTTATTGCAACTAGCTTTAGGGGGTATATTGACCATTGGCTATTATCAGCGAAAATTTAATACTCCGATGAAAACTCAACTGTTTTGTGTATGTGAAAATCAGGAAGTTAGAAAAGTTTGTTTTTCTACTGCAGCATTGCCATTGCTACCTTATCTTTTTGCACTGGCGTTTCTAGTTGGGATTCATATCACACTGGCACATCATCAGAAAAACACTAGCTTTTGCTAATTAAGACATATTTCTTTGCTTTTGTTGCCTGTGGAATTTCTGCGATATGTAGAACAAAAAGCGTTATGCAACATCAATTGCTCAAAGCAGGTAGTGAGTTGAACATGTTTCTTAGAAATTTGAGTTTTGATTGCTCACTAGTGTCATTTGTTGTTTTTCCTATTCAGCGTGCAAAAATGAAGGAGTTGGCTGCAGAACGTGCAAAAAAAAAAAAAAAGTTGAAAGCTGAGGAAGAGGAACGGATAAAGAACCAAAAGCAAAAAGCGCCGCCAAGTTGGAAGAATTGAACAGGCGATCATCAGTACTTCAGAAGAAATCACATGATACAAAAGTAGAAACAGATGATGCGCAAGATAAGCAACAGGCTGGTCTTGATGTGACTGCTAAACTTGCCACTTCAACTGCTGAACCACGTGATGTTATTGCGCCCAATAGGCTTACTGCTTGTCTGCCTCTTAATGATCCCAATTATACTTTGGTTCATGTGCAGTCCCAGTCTACTGCACAATCACATGCTTCAGATGGTGGCAAAGACCCTGATGTTCATGCTGCCTCATCCTTGGTCAGGAACACACCCAACAACATGGAGCATGTTGTGCAGAAGAGTATCTCACAGTCTCATGAAATCAGTGTGGTAAAAGGCTAAGCAAGGCTACAGGAAAAGACATGTTTCAGAGGAGAAAATTTCCGGCGAGAAGGCAAGTGCTTCAATAACCACTGGGAATGTTAAGAAAAATGCTGATGTTCCCATCGACACAGTGACGGCTGTTGTTGCACCACATGATGATCCCCCAGTTCAGAACAAGAAGGGAACCCGGCCTTTGAGAAGTAAGAAAAAAGGTAGACGATGCTTCAGTTACTTCTAAACATCCACCTGTGGTATTTAATGAGCAGAATACAGTGAAAGTCTCTGCCGAGCCAAAGACACACAGCGAGCCAAAGACACATACTGGTGGTGTTATCATCAGTAGCTCTATTGTTCCCACTGAAGGTACTGTTGTAACTGTTGGAAGTATAACTGTTGGTGGAATTTCACTTAAACCTATGAACCTGGAGCGTGTTAAATCACCAGATGGAACAAATAGTACAGAAAGTAGCCAACCAAGACCTCAGCAAGCAAGAAAATCTGGAAAGAATCAGCATGTTCTTCGGTCTGTAGAGAAGCCACATGGGAATGATGGTGTTTTTGTGGGCACCAGTTAAGCCACCATTGCAGAATGAGCGGTCTGATGGGGCCATGCCAAATGCAGCAGTAGCTGACTTCACTCAACCATCAGGGAAAGCTATCAATGATGGGGAGAATGTGACAAGAACAAAGAGAGCTGAAATGGAAAGATATGTTCCTAAGCCTATGTCCAAAGAGCTGCAACAACAAAATCCAAGCCATGATAAGGAAGCAGTTAATAAGCCCAGTGCTGCGAAATCAGATGTTGCAGCCGAGTCCAAAAAAAACAGCAAAGGACATGGGGGCAAATCTAAACCTTCTTGGCGCAAGAGGAATCCAAATGAATCAGCTTTGACGGCATCAGATTCTGTTGAGCAAGCAGACAGCTCTTATGAATCAAAGGAGGTTCAGAACTGCACCAATCAGAATCAGCCTATTGAACTTGGCAAGCAAGATACACAGTTAAAATCCAATGCAGATGCTGTTGCAGAGAATAGCTCAGCTCCAGCTCAAACAGTTCCACTATCTGTCGGTGGTGCAAAAGAACATAGTGCAGCTAACAGGCAAAGGCGACAGCATGTTAAGGCTCAAAGAAATGAAGCAAGTGGCTACTCAAATGAGAGCAAAGGTAGAGAGGGCAAGAATGACGTTGTCTATCAATCAGTAACACCGGTCATGGATTCAGGCACATCCAGTCACAGGATTGTGCCAAGATCTGATGTGAAAAGCAGCGGGGTAGTTTCACATTCTAGAGCCTGGAAGCCAAAAGCCAATCCCCATCCTCAGAACAGTTCAGACGGCAAGATTGCTGTTGAAGGGCCAGTGGAGTCCCATGAAGATAGGTTTGAGATCAGCATGTCCAAAGGATCTGATACAACTACCCATCAAGACACCAGCAGTAAACCAACGAAAAGCAGTGATGGCGCTGATGAGGTCTCAGACAGCAAACAGGAGAACCTGACACGGGAAGATGGTAACCAGAAGAGTGAGACTGAACAGGAGCAGGCTAATCCTGCACTGCGTCGCCAAGGCCAGCCCAATGCAAGGTACCACAGGGGAGGTGGGACACACAGGGGAAGGGGGTAATGATGCTGGAAGGCCAAACCATGGCACAAATGCGGGATAGACGGAGGGGTGGCAGCCATCTTGAATACCAGCCAGTTGGATCCCAAAATAAAGCTACAGACTTCCAGCAGAGCCCGGGCATGGAAGAACAGAATGAGGGGCCTCCCGCTTCTGGACCAGCGTTCAGGGGCGTGGCCAAAGCAGGGGCATACGCCCAGCAGGCCGCTTCGTCCGTCGAAATCCTGCCTCTACGCCTACCAGTAACTCTCACCAAAATGAATAATTTTCCACAGCTGCCACATCCGCTGAGCTGCAGGAACTCCTTTGTGGTTATGTTTCACAACAGGTAGGTAAATGTCTTCGTTGGTCTGTACAGGGAGCTTCAACAAATCTCAGCCATCGCTAACATGTTCTGGGGTTTAGCAGGTTTGGATTCACTTGTGTGTGCGGCAGGTGTGTCCATCGTCAATGGTGGTGAGCGTTAGGATCTTTTGTAATGATAATAGTCTTTTATCCCAAGGGCACCTGGCCCCTCACGTGCCACGTGTGATTGTGGATTTTTGCTGAAGAACGCCCCCGTTGTTGGGATGCAATGCAATGGTGGAACGTGTACTAACAGGGTTGTGTTTGAGAACTGGTTTTAATGTTGTTAGCTTGTGCTGCTAATGGGAACAGAATGTGTTCGTTTTTGCCAACTTTCAGGCCCCTCGTTTGCTGATATGTTGGCGTCACCAGAGCATGCCCTCTTTTATTTTATTTTATTTTATTGTCATTTGAGCTATGCGCGAAAGTCAACACTTGCCCTTTTTTCGCTGTATGCTCTATCATGAGCATCCTGTGGCTTGCCATTTGTAGGTTTTGTTGATTATCTCAACATCGTAAGCCGTGGCTAGTTAGCAACTTAGCATGCATGCTACCTTGTCATCCAATGGCATTGGATTTTGATGATATATCATCCTACAACCTTCTGACTAAGACCTGTTGTACTTTTTATAATAGGTGTGACGTAAAACATGACTTTGCACGTTGTCCTCCTCTTGGTTGACACAAAGCAAGAAAGCGAACGGAGGAGCATCGTTTTTATCGTCCGAGAATGGAGAATCGCCACCTCGGCTGCAATATGAGAATTGGCACACCGATTTCAGTGGGATCCGGATGCGAAGTCATGTCACACCAGTGGCGGCACCAACCCAACCCAACCAGATCCATCAACCATCCGCCTCCAACCAAACCATTACCGGCCGGGGACGGGGGCCGCAACCAGTGACCGAAAGCAACCTGCAACAACCCCGCGGTCGCGGCTGCCCGCCGCTTTCCCTGCTCTCGCTATATAAACCTGCCCGCGCCGGCCCACCGGTCGTCCGTCGCCCTGCCCGGCCGCTGCAGCTACGCTCCGCACGCGCGTGCGCGCCCACGAGCTCCTCCTCCTCCTCCTCCTCCACCCCGTAGCTGCTTCCAGAAGGCTCGGCGAGGCGAGCGATGGCGCGGAAGAAGATCCGGGAGTACGACTCCAAGCGCCTCCTCCGGGAGCACCTCAAGCGCCTCGCCGGCATCGACCTCCAGATCCTCTCCGCGCAGGTCGCTCCCTCCCCACCCCTGCGTCTCACCTCTCCCCCGCTAGCCTAGCTAGCTGCTTCAATCGTCGCGTGCTTGTCGGATCGCCGGCCTCGTCGTCTGTCGATCGGGAGCGCTTCTAGGCGCGCGCGTGCGGATCTCGGCGGCGCCGGCCGCGGATCCTTCTGCTCGTCGCGAGGGTCAGGATCGGCACTAGGGGAGGGGTGCGCGGTCACCTTGGCAACAGGATCGGGTGCCGGAGTCAGTCAGCTTCCTGCCTCTGGTGGAATTCCGGCAGAGGGGCCCAGCCAGGCTTCGAACGAGCCTGGGCGTTTGCGGTACAGTACAGGAGCCTTCGTTGGGCTGTTGCTGTTTGTTTCGTTAACCTAGTGCTTTGGGTTGTAATGTTCAGCACAGGTTATTGAAATGAAATGCTCGGTTGATAATAATAATTGGTTTACCAAAATGGGTTTCCAAGGTGCGTTCTATGGATATGGTTATTGAAACCTCAACCTCCATAGGAACCAGAGATTTCTATATACCAGTATATGTATAGTTTGGTTTACAAGAATTTTAGTCTGATGAACTGGGTTGGTCTCAAAATTCAGTAGATCAATCATCTAGGTAACACCAAAAGATTGTCTTCGTTTTTAGTCGCCATTCACATATACGAACAACAAGTTCATTTAATTTGACTTCTCTTCGAAGGCACGCTTGCCTAGTGTTTTGCATTTTCTGGGTTTATTGGTTGTAGAAAGCACCAATTGAGTTTGATTGATTAAACCCGAGTGAGTTGCTTCAGGTCCTGATGTTCTATATTAATTATCTTCTTTCATTCACTGTATCATCCCTGTTTTTTCGCATATTCCTCAAGATCAGTTGATTGAATTTTCAGAATGCTTAATCACAGGTCACACAGTCGACAGATTTCACCGAGCTTGCAAACCAGGAGCCATGGCTCTCATCCATGAAGTTAGTTGTCAAACCTGACATGCTGTTTGGGAAACGTGGCAAGAGTGGGCTTGTGGCCCTCAACCTAGATCTTGCCCAAGTGCGCCAGTTTGTT
Source organism: Hyparrhenia diplandra (assembly GCA_015847255.1). NCBI lineage: Eukaryota > Viridiplantae > Streptophyta > Magnoliopsida > Poales > Poaceae > Hyparrhenia > Hyparrhenia diplandra. The sequence goes on along the minus strand of JADLZK010002879.1, from coordinate 2,271 downwards.
AAGGAGCGGTTGGGAGTTGAGGTATTGTCATGACTAACATCTTGCCATGCTTTTTTACCAGCACAAACTTCATTGTTAGAGCTATTTATAATCTGGATTTGCTCACTTATCTAGGTCGAGATGGGTGGCTGCAAAGCTCCAATTACAACCTTCATAGTTGAGCCATTTGTGCCACATGACCAAGAGTATTACCTTTCGATTGTATCAGAAAGACTTGGCAGCACCATTAGTTTCTCAGAGTGTGGAGGTATTGAGATCGAGGAGAACTGGGACAAGGTTAAGACTATCTTTCTTCCCACAGAGAAGCAAATGACAGCTGAAGCATGTGCTCCATTGATCGCCACCCCTACCATTGGAGGTAAGCTATTGCCCTGTTACTTGTTTATTTATTTTGTTCCCAGTAGGTTTGGAACTCGATACTGCTGGTGGTTCTCAGATTCTTGATTAATTGACCATCAATTCTCAGTTGATTCTTCATTGATGATTCATGCTTGAATTTCAGGTCCGCACAAAAATAGGTGGTTTCATTAGAGGTGTATTTTCTGTTTTCCAAGGTATGTAACCCTTGCTTTTCAAAGGCAGACACTTTGTAATTGTTGCTTTTCTGGTTTCAACACTCAACATACGATGCTCGTTGGTTCTTTTCAGACTTGGATTTCTCATTTCTTGAGATGAACCCATTCACCTTGGTAAATGGTGAACCGTATCCTCTGGATATGAGAGGAGAACTAGATGACACAGCTGCTTTCAAGAACTTTAATAAGTATGATTCAGGCTTTTCATGTACCTCACAGATCCCAGTTATCTCCTTCATATCAGCCATACCAGCCATTTTTATGTGAAAAAGTATAGTCTTTTCTACTGTATTGCCAATCATAACGACCACTGTTTTTCATGTACAGGTGGGGTAACATTGACTTCCCTCTACCTTTTGGAAGAGTTCTCAGTCCCGCAGAGAAAGCTTTATCCATGAGCTGGATGAGAAGGTATGTTCATGTAAAAGTGGACAGCTTATATTTGATTCAATCCTTCCCCTCTGAAGTATTCTATCTGTAAACCATTACTCCATTGTCCACTGTTCACATTTCTATTTGGATTAGTTTATTCTGACAGTTCTGTATGGATCATTTCTCTTCTTGCAGACAAGTGCTTCTCTGAAATTCACAGTACTGAACCCAAAAGGACGATTTGGACAATGGTTGCAGGTGGTGGTGCTAGTGTCATATACGCAGATACTGTAAGCCTGAAATTCATGCAAACCCTCCATGTTTCTTTGCACTTGCACCTTTTGGTACCTTTTCATATTAACTTGGGATGGAAGGAGCTAATATTTAATGACAAAATGTGCCATCTGTGAGGTACATGGTGCAATAGTTTCATAGTTCCTCTTGGATACCAGGTTGGAGATTTGGGATATGCTTCAGAACTAGGAAATTATGCAGAGTACAGCCGGAGCTCCCAAAGAGGAGGAGGTTCTGCAGTATGCTAGAGTGGTTCTGGATGTAAGAACAGTAGAACCTTTCAGCTGTCTATATATTCTGTTCCTTACATCTACCTTTCATGAATATGTTTGAACTTGTGCAGTGTGCTACCACTGATCCTGATGGCCGTAAGAGGGCCCTTCTTATTGGAGGAGGTATTGCTAACTTCACCGATGTTGCTGCAACATTTAATGGCATCATTCGGGCTCTAAGAGAGAAGGTAAATTGGACCTCACAGTTGGATAGCCGTTCAATTCCCAACCACTCCCACCTGTCTCCATTTAAAATCTTCACCAATCTTATTTGTTATTTTGTTTCTGAATCTGGATCCAGGAATCCAAATTGAAAGCTGCAAGGATGAACATTTATGTCCGGAGAGGTGGTCCAAACTACCAAACTGGACTCGCTAAAATGCGCACCCTAGGTGCGGAACTTGGCGTTCCAATTGAGGTATGATCTATGCTTCTTTTTTATAAATGTGATACCTTGCATTTCTTGAGAGGGAATCATTGGGACCAGATCCATTCCCCATAAGAGATGATGCCCTGATTAAGCTCAACAAATGCATTGCAGGTCTATGGGCCAGAGGCAACCATGACTGGGATCTGCAAAGAAGCCATTGATTGCATCATGGCCGCAAATCACAATCTAGTTGTGCCATTTGAATTTGCATCTGTTTTGTACCAGACGCTCAACGTAGCGATTGTTCCACGGTAAAACAGAGAACGATCATTGTCATGAGTAAACTTCGGCCTTTGTAACACAATTTGTGCAATAATCAAGATCTTGG
>JADLZK010002877.1:0-22926 GCA_015847255.1 Hyparrhenia diplandra | reverse complement strand
AATATGAATAGATTCAATATATATTTTTTTTATCTATCAAATTCATGCAAATTTTCCGAAATACAAACGGTTTGAACTTGGTTACCGATCGTATCTTTACTGCCTAAGAAGGATGAAAGGGAGACAGTTTTTGGTGAGGTAAAAATTTGAGGTCGCTCCTCCCGCTGCGTGCGATCGTCGCCCTCGCGATAGGAAAGGAAACCACGGCCTGCGATCCCGCCTGTCGCCCTCGTGATGGAAAAGGAAATACTCGCCAAAAAAAATCCCACGCGGTCCTCCTCAAATCACGGCTCCCCCTGCTCCCCCTGCGGACGTGGAAAGAAACTGCCTGCCCCTGCGGGCGTGAGAATTTTTTTTATTTTTAACCCTTTTTTTTAAAGAAAAACTATTTTTAACCCGGTTTTGAAAGATTTTTCGAGAATAACCCTTTTGACGCCCTCAGCCCAGCGGCGGCTCTTTACGCCGCCGCGCCGCATGCATCTTGCGCAGGGCTGCCGACGTGGCCCGGCGCTACGCGACGCCCACGCCGACGTGGCAGCTCCCACCGCGCCCGCAGATCAAGCGCGGCGGCTGCCGCTGGCGCTCATCGGCGCGGCGCCGCCGCGCCCTCCGATCTGCGGCGCGGCAGGGCGAATTACTCCCCGAGCCGAGCCCGACTCAACTCTTCCGTCTTCATACCCGTTCGAGTGGAAGAGTTGAAAAGAAACCGCCGCCGCCGGACCTGCTCCTGCGCCCGCCGGAGCCGCCCGCCGCCGGTGACGCCCGACGACGCTTGCTGCACCTCCATCCGCTCCTCCACCTCCACATCTCTCCCTCGCACCGGTCCCTTCCAAGGTGGACATGCCGAAGCGTGGTAAAAGAGTTATAGGTAATCTCTTGTCATTTGTTTTTCTTTTAAAATTGTGGGCAATAATAGATTGCACTAGGCAAATTTGTAACCATGGCACCTATATTTTGTTGGCATTGATTGATTCATTTTTATTTTATATGATTTCCTATATGTAGTTCTATGTTTGATTCCCGTAGAAATGAAAGTAGACATAGTTTTGATCTTTTATGCAACAAATAAGAAAGCGAAATAACTATATTGCATTGTAACAATTTTAATTTTTTTGGAGATAGTTATGCTCGTTTGCCGCCCGATCCCTATGTCCACAAGCCTCTCCCACCGGTGTTCCAAAGGCCCAATTGCCGGTGTGGTGATCCTTGCAAAGTAGAATGGGATGACGAGGATGAGGAAATCTACATGCGGAAGTATTGGATGTGTGCCAATTACAAATGGACGCCCGGCCCGATACAACGCCCGTAGTAGCATGGTGTGTATATTCATTTTGGTTATTTTTTGTCTATGGTTATATATTTGGTTTGTGACAATTCTTTGTTTTGCGAACCCCACCACCACTCTGTGATTTTGAGCAGTGGATCGACCTTGAGGTCAGTGAGGAGAATAAGAAATTCTTGGAAGGCTACAAGGAGTTTAGGGCTGGGTTTCAACGGAGGCATGAGGAGTTGAAGAAGCAAGCGGCTCATCGAAGGCGCAGGAGGAAGAAGAGGAAAGGAGGAGAGCCGATGTTGAGAGGGAGGAGAGGGAGAGGAAGATAGAGCATGCGCGCCGTGCCAAGGCCGAGTGGGAGGGAGGGCCTCGCCGCCCGCGCCCACCCCCGCCCCCGCACCACCCACGCCCCTGCGCCAGCCCCCGTCTTTTGCAAATGTGGTGTCCAGGCGCAGTATGGCCTTGTTCCTTCAGAGTGGGGAATAGGCTATTTTTGTGGCCATATGGTGGATTATGATGAGGTTGGAATTTTTTTTTTGAGGCAACCACATGAGACATTATTTTATCTAACTAAAATCCAATTGTTTGTTTTGACAGAACACTAGGAAATGCTTTTTGGAGTCCTTTGAAGGAAAAGATGAGGTCAAGGAAGCAATCAGGCGAAGCACAAACTTGGGCGGGGAAATGGGTGTTGGGGCCAAGCTTGTGAACGAGTATCCGTACATTCATCAACGGGAGCAAATGTAAGCTTGCCAAGAAGTTGGGTGTTTCCCGCCCAACGTATGAGCAGTATATGAAATGCCATGAAAGTTTCAAGAAGCGCCTAGACGAGCAGTGTGCACTGCGGAAGCAGAGTGAGGGGCGGACGAAGAGGAATGTGAATCCTCTTGTGAGCGATGTAATGAAGCGAATGTTGCACGACCTCGCTCTTGTGCCTGACGTGCAGCCTCACACGGTCGCCGTCGAGGCTAACGTGCAGGAAGACATCGCTGATGACAATGACAATGCCTTCTGGGTTGAGGCTTCACAGTTAGCGGATGCCGTTGAACAAGCCCACATGACACGTAATCCGGTCGATGGTGTGGTAGTTGGTTCTCGTCCACAAAGAATGAGGTGTTTGGTGGAAGATTGTGACTCCGACGATGATTTGCTTCCAGGATATGTTTCAGATTCATGATGTGCAGCGTTAATTTGTGTTACGTGGATTCCAATATGTATGGAACAATGTTGTATTCTATTTTTAATGAACCATGCAAATAACTATGTTGTCTTCTTTGTATTGAGCAATGTTTTCATGGCATTGAACTTATGTGTTATTTCATTTTGTTGTCTCTCGGCCTCTTCTATTGGGTCTTTTAATTGTGTCTTTAAATTAAAAGATTGAGCACATAGTTCACGCGACACAACACATGAATTGGCATTTGGACGAAAACAAGGGTTTGAGGTACACAACATATAGAATGGCATGTGAGAACATAAACCAAACAACGGTTCACAGGTTCTTCACTAAACCTAACATGCCTTAGGTAATTAAAGCAACACTGAAGCAACGAAATGGCGTGTCAGAACTCGTACCAAACTAGGGTACAACAGTTCCAAACTAACCCTAACACGCCTTAGGTGATTTTAAAGAAACAACAATCAACCATAGGTGGCCATAGAAAGAACTGTGCCTAGTAATGTTGCCACATAGCGAACTGTGTTGCGCCTTCTCCATAGTAAGCATCATGTGACGGTGGTGGTGGAGGCGGTGGTGGTGGCGGTGGCCCATTGTTTTTGTGACAAGGGCAACAGCAGTATGGATCGGTGCATGGTTCATCTTGTGGGTTCTCACCGTTGTAGTCTTCCTCCTCTTGGTCGTCTGTTCTTCGGGTACCTACCTCCATTTCGAGATCAATGATTCTTTCTTGCAACCACCGATGTTATTCCTGATGTGGTGGAAGTGGCCTAGGATCGATCCACCTAGTGAAGCCGCAGTGGTCGGGTGCCCTTGAACTCTGAAATAAGTATAAGCATGTTACAGATTGGTTAAGTGGGGATGCAGAATGCAATGATGATAAGTAATAGCACTTACATAAGCGTTTGGGCATTTCCAGAAACGGCGACCTCCTTCCGTCCCATCTGCCATCATCTGCACCAAACAATCCATACCATGCATACATTTTGGCCAATCTTCCCTACGTTTGTCATAGGTCTTGAGAGGGTTCTCTCGATTGAAATCTCCCCTAGTTTGGTCACGCCAACGATCTGGGTCGGGTTCATCAAACTCTTTAGGACCAACACCTCCACCCCACACATCTGGATCCACTTCCCACGGGCTTGCATTTCCCTTCTTTACCCCCTTCCCTCTCCCACCCGAAGAACCGGAAGCCATTGCTACAAGTTTGCTTCTTCGTATGAACTCAATGAAGGTGGCAGTATATATGGAGGTTTTGTAGCCGGTGCATTGAGTAGTGGCAACCCGTCCGTATTTGAAAAATAGCCCTGAAAAGCCTAGTCGATGGATTTGATGCTTCACTGAAAAGGCTAGTACTGAAAAGTCTATTGACTGATCACTGCATCGATGAGTGATGTGCCTATTGACGGATCACTGAAAAGTCTATTGAGTACACACTGAAAAGGCTAGTCACCGAGCTCGAAAAATGTCGGTATTTAATCGACAAGTGTACCGCCAAAAACCGTCGGCCGGGCGGGAAAACGTGGTGGGCTGATCGCAATCGGGGGGCTGCTTGGCGCCTTAGCCGGGCGCTACGGCAACGTTGCCGCGCGCCCAGCTAAGGCGCGGCAGTACTGTCAGTGAAGAACTATAAATTTTGACGTCATTGGGCTGTTCGGCCGAGTACCAAACGAACCAACATTTTTCCTATACGCGATTTTGTCAAAATAATGAAGGATAAACATAGTATTTCAGCATACACATCCATCCATTGATCCATAAAATAGTGAAGGCTAAACATAGAATTTGAGCTTGTCCATAAACATAGAATCCATTCATCCATCGAGGTTCCACAAGTAGAGGGTGTCCATTACATTAGAAGTTCCATTGCAACGACAAGTCCATAATCTAGTACATGAACAAACTAAGGCTGTGGAGTGTAAGGTTTCTTCTTTTTCTTCTCGTCTCCCTGAGCCGTAGCCATGACATTAGGAGTGTACCCTACGCCGGTGTGGTTACGAGGGCGCCGCCGACGGGTGCACGTTGTCGACGAGGGTGGGTCGAGCGAAACAAAGGTGCCGGGCGGCACTTCTAGTGTACCCGTCGGATTCCACGGATCCTCGCAGTTTACAAAGTCACATTAATATCTAAAATATTGAGGGAACGTATTAGTATTAATTCATATGTTGGAGTTTCCTTTTACCGCTCCTCTTCTTGAGTACCGGAGGGGCACCCTCTAGCCGAAAGGCCCAATCTCAATACTGAAATCCACGGATCCCATTCGCTTTGGCCTGTTGAGCCGTAGAACCTATCATGGTAGCTTGTATCGTGGCGGGCACCTCCCCGGTAGGTGTCGCCGTAGTATGCCTCCTCATACACCTCCTCATCATACATCGTCCGCCCGTGCTTTGGTGAGACGTGCCCTCGCTCTTGGTTGTGATAAATGCCATATTGAGGAAGTCGATCCCATTGATTTCGCTTCCGACGAGGAAGTCGATCCATCCTCTTCCTCGTGCGGTGAGGACTCATACACGGGGCCCTTCCCTGAGCGGTAGTCTGGTGGCGTCTGAGCGCCATAACCCACGCCTACAGGTGTATCTGCCCCGAGACGGTGACCGCGGGGGTACTGGGAGGTACCCGGTCGGTGTGCATGCAACCCAACTTTTGTGCTAACTTCTTGCAATTCCTCTTCACTTTCTGCATGTACATGAAACAATTATTTGTAGCAAATGTATTGGTCGGCAACATAAAGGGTGTTACAAAAAAGTTAGTGGTATTGCTTACCTTAACAAATGAACGTAGTACCCCGGGCCAAAGCAAATGCAATCGGTACTATCTGGTTCTCCTGGATCAACTGCAGCAGCCATCATCAAAGTGCCCTTATACTTTCCTGGTCAAGAATGTACCATCAACTAAAATAACCGGCCGACAAGATCGAAATGCATGCCGACATTGCTCGAAATACCGTAACACACGATACAAAAAAACAGCCCCTCGAAGGAGCAGGGGCAACTACAATTATGACTAGGGGGTGGCCGACACACATTTTTTTCCCCGCAACCCTTGAGTGTCTATCCACCATCTCATGCCCGGGTTATAGTGAGCCATTGCATTCAAGATCCCGGGCACTCGATTGTATGCTTCTTCCCAAAGTTCCCCATCCGATAGCCAAGGCTATTTGCTTAGCTCGCCAAACCTTTCCATACTTGACCTCATAGTTGGTAATTCCAAATATGTGCTCTTTTAACAAAGCAACAGGGGATGTCATTGTCTTTGTCAACCATCCCCAATATACGACGGGCAAGGTAACGCGCAAAGAAGTCGTGGATGCTTCTTCTTACCCTCATTATCCCCGCATGTGTGGGGCGCACAACTTTAGTAATCTTCCACGCACCATCATACCAATTCTTCCGTGCACGCAACTTCCAAGGGCATGTATGATCCCTACTACTACACCGGATATGATACCTCAACTCCTTATCCGAATGTGTGGCGCGGTAGGGCCGATGGTGATGCACAAAGATAGTCTTCTAGGAATAGTTTCATCTCCGACATTGACTTGAAGATCATACCCTTCCTAAGAATTGGGTCCTTCTCATTGTGCACCATGCCTCTACACAAAGGAGACCGCTATCACAAACCGCCATATGAGTCATGCTAACATCCCTATAGTTCGAACACTTGGATATTGGATGTTCCTCCGACCGAATTGTCTTAGCTCTTCAACCGTGTACTCGGGTGATGGAACGTGATGTTGTGCTTCCCGATCCTACCCCAAGAGTCATATGGTCTATCATCCTCCCAAGCAAATCATGTACCAATCTCCCATGGGGCGGCACGGCATGAAAGACCGATGTCGGCATTTGCATCCGTGGCTACTCCCTCATCATCATCGAATCATCTCGAATCACTACCGCCCTCATCGCCCTCATACGCCTCCGCCTCCGCCCTTTGCCTCGGCCTCTTCCCGCTCATAGTCCCCGCATCAAAGTCATCCGTCCGCAAACCTACGGGATGTTCATGCAACCGCTTCCCGTGTCACCCGACCGTCCCAAATCCATGTCCGCTCCTTCATGCTCGCGCCCCAAATGCCGGCTCACCACGACCATCATCCAAAATCCCGTAACCATTCTCAACAAACACCTCTCGCCATGGTCACATTTGAACTTTGCACCACCCTAATGTATCGGGTCCATTGAGAAGGGTTCAACAATGGCACAATCACATAGTGAGCCCTAGTCTTCCCTGAGTCAAACCTACCCTTCAAAGTAAAATCACCGCCAAACTTCACCTTCAAACGGTCACAAAGGTCACGCGAGAATCTAGGGGGCTCATCAAACCATTCCACTTCTTCATCCATATTCTCTACCGTACCATCTTCTTTTCTAATGGTCCCACCGCACAACACTTTCGGACACAACAATCCATCTACAAAGACATTCAACACACACTTGATCATTTCATGGAATTAGTGAAACCTACGGTCCATACTAAATTAAGCTAAAAACTAAATATCCAACAAACTAACTAAATATACCTAACCCTAACTATCCAAATAAGTTTAGCTACAACTAACTACCCTAACTTCCTAAGAACCACAATCACTATAACACATAATATTCCTAGCAAGACGACAATGTATTACCTTGACGGCGGCGAAGTGGAAGCCGACGACGGTGATGAACGGCGACCGCACCGCCGGGCGGGAATCGGGGCTCCACCCCTAACCGGGAATAGAGGGGCGGCTCGACCACCATTGGGGATGAAGGTCGGCAACGGCGTGATGGCGTTGGAGGGGCGATGCGGAGGAGGAATGGAGGGCGCCGCATGCGGCGTGATGGAGGTGACGGTGGAGGCGGCTCGATCCACCATGCGGACGAACTCCGGCGGCGGCGGCGGCCGGACGAGCGGCGGCGGCGTAACAACAGCGCCGGCGGGCGCCGGCGCCCGGGCGGCGGCGGCGCGCGCGGCGGCCGAGCCCCGGCGCGGGCGGCGGCCGAGGTTGGACGGCGGGCGGGGCGTTCGCCCAGTACCACGCGCGGCGCGGCCTAGTGGAGATGGGGCGCGCGGCGGCGGCCGGAGGCGGGGCCGACGGGGGGGAGGAGAGCCAAGGGCGCGCCGAAGCTTTTTTTTTCTTCGACTCTCGCCAAACGGTAGAGGAGGAAGACCGAGGGGACCGGAGTCGGGCTCGGCTCGGGAGTAATTCGCCCGCCGCCCCGCAGATCGAGCGCGCGCGCGCCGCGCGCGATGAGCGCTGGCGCAGCCCGCCCGGCGCTTTGATTCGCGGCGCGCTGGGAGCCGCCACGCCGGTAGCCCCGCCGCGCCACAAGATGCACATCTGGCGGCGGTACAGTAAGAGCCGCGCCGCTGGGCTGAGGCGCGCCCAAAAGGGTTATTCTCGAAAAATCTTTCAAAACCGGGTTAAAATTAGTTTTTCTTTTAAAAAAGGTTACAAATAAAAAAATTCCGGGCGTGATGGCTGCGACCGCCCGAAGATGCCGGACCCTGCGACCGCGAAGCCTCTGGACGACCTCGCCAACCCGCCGCTGCCGCGACGCACGGAATCCCCAGCCCACCCGCAGATGTGGTGCCGAGTGGTGAAGGGAGGAGGCGGCCCTGCGGCCGATCTAGCCCGGGAGGAGCAGCTCGCCATCCGTGAGGATAAAGTTTTTCTCGATCTCAGGGCTCTCGTCGCCCCTGTTGAGGACACAGCGCCGACGGGATCATAGGACGCCCCCCCCCCCCACAGTGAAGGCAGACGAGGCTGCAGCGCCGATCAAGGTGAGTTCAGTCCTTCCTCCTGCGATGCGCGCACCTGCCGTGTCTCCATGCTCTCCCTCGCCGCGTTCGACCTCTCCGGTAAGCTCGGCCGGGCATCAGGCAGCCCCGGATTGGGCGCCCCTGCGTGGGCTCCCTCGGAGCGGCGTATTGACCTAGGCGGCCGGCACCCGGCGCGACGGCAGCGCCGCCCACTGTCTCCTGCGATTCTGCTCCAAGTGTCTCCCTCTGCTCTACAGGCACCGCCGCCCGCTGCCATGTACGTTGGCCTGTCGCGACGGCACGACGCCCCGGTCGCCCGTGTGAGGGCCCGGCCTGCCTGCGTGAGGCATACGATTGGCCCCCGGCCACCAGCTGTGTCCGGCCGCCGCTCGTCTGCAGCGGCACATCTACAGCAGTGCAGCACGGTGCGTCATCGCGTCCTCTCCCTCCCACCTCTTCTTCCTGCGTACGCATGCTGCAGTGGGGTGCATGTAGGGTTCAAATTTGCCGAATTTCCGAATTTTCCATATACATGGATCTCAGTTCTATCATCCGTGACTACTCTGTATCCCATGTGTTTGATGGAATGCCCATATGAGAAGTGCTCAGTTCATACTATCACTTTTATAACAAGGTGTATAGTTTTTCAAATCTGAACTCCAAATTACTCAAAAATTTATTAATTCGCAGATCATTTTCGAGCTGGGGATATGCTGGAAGCCACCTTACAATGAAAAGTCATGAGATCGACTCTTTTATCTTCTTCCCTGTATTGATTTAGAAAAGGTAAACTTGATTTATTGGCATTGTTTGCAAGTCTAATATATCATACATGGAAGCGATATATTCTAGCTGCATTGTACAGTTCCTGTTACTGTGCAGTTAGTTGGTTGCTCTATCAGTTTCGTCAGATTTGGGGCTAAACAAATCCGAGTTATAGCTTTTCAAATATAGGATGGTAGTGGAAGATTTTCCAGAGGTAGAATGAGAATCTTTAGAGTTAAATCTACATGCTTTGATTTAAAAATATATATCGCCTTTAGCATGAATCACAGGCGTATACATATGAACTAGGAATGAAACAACTGCAATATAGTGCCACTGCCATAGACAAGACATTTTCGTGGCTTCCTCCATCTTACTGATGGGTTTGCGATATTTGCTATACAGGTAACAATACAAGTGTGCTATGCAAGCAACAAGTCAATGGAATAGCAGCAAAATACAATCTGAAAAGACACATGGAGGTAATACCTATTGACCACTTGAGACTAAATCAAAGAGAAGCCTTTAGAATATATACATGTTAGTACCTTTGGAAAAGCTTTTGGTTTAAACGCAGAAACCTGGTCCACTAATATGATATGGAATGAAGCTGGCCAAAGTAGCACAGGACATGGACATATATGCACAAAAGGCATGAAAATGCTAGAAAATATCATGACTCAAGAGAGGACCATAAATGGTAACTAGAAATTGACCTCAAGCGCATCTATTAGAAATGACTGGAGGTTCTCTTCTGTTCTGACCTAGCGAATTCTAATGCTTGAACTCAATCTAAGTGTTGTTTACTATGTTATTTCACTCCTTGGTATGTGAAATCATGTCCAAAATGATTTTTATTTGGAAACCAGAGGGAATACTTCATTTGGGGCTTGGATCAATGGCTTGCCACATAATATAGTTAAGCTACTTCCAAACACAATGTGGTACTACTTCAGTGGGTTCAATCGTATTGTAGCTTCCCTTCCATGTTTCCAGGCAAACCTATCTATTAGGAGATGACATGATTTTCAAATACATAGATGTAGATTTCATTTGTGTACTCAAAATTCGGTTTATTAACCTCGATATCTAAAGGGTATTATTTTCAACTGATAGAAAGTTTGTTTTATCTGAACATGAAACACCACCTCAAGTTTTCTTGAGCTAATAGGCTAGCCCTCTAAATTTCCTTGGTGGACAAATGAAAGCACCGAAGCTATGCTCTAAGTACCAGAGCAGAGTGTTGCAATTGCATGGGTGTCAGGCATTAGAGTGGTTTAGGAACAGACACCTAATTATGCCAACCTAAAGCTAAAATTCTGTCTATTTTCTAAAATATTAATTCTTAAATAGCAGTTGTGGATCATCTATGTTAATCTTTTCTATTTTTTTTCTTTCTATTTGCGCCTGTTGCTTGCTGAAACCAGTGTTGTCAAATTTTTTACTCCCTCAGATGTCTTTAGCTAATGTTATATTTTTTTTTTTGCTTTTGGCCCATGCTTTTTTTTTTGGAATAAGGTTTTTTTGGAATAAGATAGATACTGCTATATCCATCCATGTGCTTTTGATTGAAGATGTAAATCTTAATTTCTGCCGGTAGTTTCCTTGTAGAATCCAAGACACGTTAAAGTGCTTTTGATTGAACAGGTAAATACAATGAAGATTGGCTATATAGAATCGAGCTGAAAGTAAAGATCCAAACTGTGACTATGTTAATTCCATAAACTTTATCTTTCGGATTAATGCCACTTTAACTTTGGTAGTAAAGATTATTGACGCATCTAAATATATGGATATATGAGATTTCTTTTGGATTAATGCCACTTTAACTTTGGTATTTGAGGATGTGGTTCTGTTTAATTCTTTCCCTCATCCACTATTTTATTGGTTTATTTATTTATTGTAGAATAAGATGATGGAAGATGACAACAAAATGCTGGCCTTTGAACTTGTAAGTGTCTTTGTAGGGTAGCATTTCAAAATTGCAATCTTGATGTGTTGCTGTAGCATGAGCATGGCATGCCTTGGTTAGAACAGTTCTTATCAATTGCTTGCCTAACTATTGCTGTCAAGATGGAGAGGACGGTGGTCCTTCTTCTCTGTCGACCTTCAGGTGGGAAAGTAAAGCATAGTGATCTCAAATATGGAGTTCCTTGTGCTGCTCAACTTAATGTTAGAATGCAGTCTATAACCCTTTCTTATTTCATCAGCTACTTCCTTGACAGTTTAGTATATTAAGCGCAGGATTTTGCCTTAATTGTGAATTTGTGATGTATCCATGTTCTCCTATCAGTAAGTAACAATATTATGTTGTTTTGTACAGGATATCATGCCTGGTAGGGCGCCGAAGCATGGCAAAGTTTGTAGTACAAAGAAATTAAAAGGAATCCTGAGCTGTTGAGCCTGACTGAGACCTCAACTCATGGTCCTCTACTTGTGTCCCTCTGTAGCAAGCTGTCAACTAATAGAAACAGATTGCAGCGACAAGGAGCTAGAGTTCCAAGAGCACAGCCGTCGAGAGGATGTTAGGCTGTTAGCAGCCAACTTTTGTGCCCTATCAGGTTACTTGTGATCTTTTTACAAGCAAATAGGATTATGAAATTAAATAGGAACTATGCACCTGCACGCTAGCACTAAGCATTTCTACTGATCTTGTTACTAATATCGGATGTTTCTTAGTATTATGGTTCCTCTTTTGCTATAGCATAATACTCTGCAACCCTGAAGACTGGAATTGTTGGACTGATACTGATCAGTTGTTATCATTGAACAGATACTGATCTTTTGTTATCATTTGAAATTGGCATACAATAGGTCTTTAATTTGTTGGGTGTCAGTTTGTGCTACACTATCTCAATTGCATATATATAGGTAGTCACACGGTTAGATGGAAAGATAGTTAACTGAACTCAATTGCGTTTCTATGATATGTCCAAATATCTCTTAATGGTTTCGCTCAATGCTAATCATTAACATTACCTAATAATGTTGATTGTATGTGTTGAATTCATGGATGAAATACATAGGCTGTTTTTCAATTTTGGTTCTTCTCTTCCTCCTGCTATTTCAGAAACCTAGACCGTACAATCAGATATGAGAGCCTTATCAATGTCTAGAAAGGGCAAGTTGGATGCAAGTTTGACTACAGTCACCCTTGTGCGTTCAGCCATGAGACTCTGAAGATGATCAGGGTACAGAGCGCAATCTTTGAGATATCTAAGCTGATGTCCCCAAAGGTTTAGAACAATCTGTCAGAACTGCAAGGGCCTCGACCTAATCCTTTAGCTAGATCTCGTGAAAATATACCGTAAATATAAGCATTACTTTGAAAACCTATAATATTGTTATCTCATCATGCGATCCATGTATTTTTTACACAAAAATTTATCTATCCCGTAGTAACGTCTTTGGACATGATACTATCTTAGGTGAATTACTGAAGAAACCCATAAAATAGAGTTTAAAAACCTACAATATCCATGATTGATTGTGTTACTTTCACAAAACTTATTTAGATTAAATGTCACTTTAATATTATTGTTTAATTTAATAATATTGTTATCTTATCTTTGCGATCCATGTGTTTTTATATATAAAAATTTAGCTATCCCGTAAGCAACGCACCTTGCGCTTAACTAGTACATATTAAAAAAAAAGATATAAACACATCAAATTTAAGTTATTCTCTGTTCAAACCTTATACACAATAATGTATAATACAAAATGCAACAGGAAAACGCCATTTTTTAATGGGGCGACGTAATTTGGGGACGGCATGGACGTTTCCCTCCCATCATTAGCGGCATGCAGGATTTCCTCTCGGTCATTAGGGCAAGTACATTGGTGTTGTCTTATAACTAGTCTTATATAGTGCCAATGTAATTTAAGATGACTTAATAGATTACGTGTACAACGGTTGTCTTTTTAAGTTGTCTCGTAGCAATGCACATTTCCTTAATTTATGGAGGAGAGAGTAAAAATAGGATTGTGAGGTGCATGACGACAACAACTCATACAATGGTAAAATAGTTGTCTCATAGTCCTAAATTCTAGCTCATGAGGTCATTGTTTTGCTAAGCAACTACCTCATTCTCTCTCACACCTCTCTTTCCCTCCACATCATCAAAAATCCTATGTGGTGATGCATGAGACGACCTATGAGACCGCTTTACGTGTAGCAATGTACCCCCCCTTAGGGCGCATGCGGAGGAAGTTTTCCATTTTTCTATATTTTTCAATTTATAAATAATTCGTAAAATCTGAAAATTCAATGACTCAGATTTTTTTGAGATATTTACCTCCTAGGAGGTAAAAAGTGTACCTTAGTATTGCCCAATCTTTATTTGGCTCGTGGTCGAAATAATGTCGAGATCTTGCTACACCATCGCGGCATGATGCCGGCATCCCATAACCGCCATGGCCTTACATCCACTACTACGAGAATTGTCCATCATTGCGCCGGCTCCAACCCCCTTCACCGAAAAACTGAACCGCGTAACCATAGCGGTAATGATGTGGGGTTTGAAACACTACCGGGTCAAAAACACCGGCGGTGATGCGAGGAGAGATCGCGGTTTGATATCGAACCGGCGGCCGCCACACCGAACACCGTTCGGGTGTTCCGCGGACCGCAACATTTTTGATCCAAGCAATGCAGGTTCGAAGTCACCGCGGCGAGTTGATATTGAGAGCAATCGCCGGGCTTTAACGAACCGACGTAACTATAAGGATAACACTATCGAGGTTAGATTGAGCCAACAAAGGTATCAAAGAGCTAACAATGTCGGTTTACTTTGGACCCATCGCTGAAGTTTATTGAACACCGTCGGTGATTTCAACCCGACAAATAAGTTATTGGAGTGAAGACTATCGGTTGGTTAATGCGGTACCCGACGGTGATGTTTCGTCATAGAAGACGGTTTGTAATTCAAACCGATAGTGTTTGGTATAGTTACACTACCGGTTTGTTTCTCATTCACCGACGGGCCCATGCCACCCGACGTTTTTGTTTTAAATTTTTTAAATTTATTCATGGAAATTAGCTATTTTTAAACCCATAAAAGCATCATATATACATTAAAATCGACAAAACATTACATGGTTCAAAGGTTACATACAACTAGCTCCACCTAATGTTCTACGAAATTCAGCCTAGGACATCAACTTCCAAATAAGAAAAACAATCACAATGGACATAACTAAAATCAAGACATCTTTCATAGGCCAAGTTGTAATTCTCCTAATCTTCATATCTATGGAGAGAGGCTTCTCATCAATCTCCGTATCGGTTGATAGTCAAAGTTTTCACCATAGTAGGCCTTGAAAGCTTCAAATTGGCCTTGTATTTTTGTAACAATTACTGTGGTAGCCGCGAGACTTGAGCACCAGTGTTCGATAGATCCCCGACACTTGACCAACATGCACTACATACCATGCCATGGTTTGCCTATACATGCAACCAAAATAGGATGTTAATGCTATGTCATTCAAAAAAATATTGTACAAGAAGATTTTTAACACCACAAAACTCATCAATTTCAACATCTCTCTCATTGCAATCACACTTCGAGCATTAGTATGTCTTCAATCATGTCAGAAATGACCACAATGTTTAAATCTAATTTGTTCACCATAGACCAAATTAAAAACCATTTGCTACTATATAAGGATCCCGAATCGTTTGAAAGCAAAAGCTAAATAGAAAAGGGAAATAGCAGTTGGATGTATCAACACGGGCATTTCAACAAACAACTCAAAGCCGGTGGACCGACGCACTCACCGAAGCTTCCGCGGCGGTCCGCGGCGCTCCCTGTCTTGTCTCGGCGGTGCGAGACGCAGCGCCCTAGAAGGAAGCAGAGGGCGCGGATGGGGCGTTGTTCCGGCGGAACCGAGGAGTTCGAGGTCGCGGCAGTGTACGTCGGGCCTAGACGGGACGGCGGTCGCGGTGTAGCGGCGGTCCCCGTCGACGTGGAGGAAGAACAAGCGGGCGAGGCGAGGCGAGAACAACGGCGAATTAGATCTCATTCTCATAGGCAAAATCTCGAGGAACTAAATGCCCAAGAATCCCCTTTATGTGACCCCGACTTGAAGCCTTATCTAACATGACCCCTAAAGCATCCGCCACTGGTCAAAAGAAAGAGGAAATAAAGGATCCCCTTGCCTAAGTCCCCTAAAAGTCTTAAAGTAAGGGCTCCTCTCCCCATTTACATTCACACGAGACCTATCCACCTCTGACAATCTGTAATACCCAATTTATCCAATTTTTTTTGGAAAATTCCTACCAATCATCACATGTTCTAAGAACCCCCAATTGACCCTATCGAAGGCCTTTTCAAAGTCTATTTTCATAATCAAACCCCCTCTGTTTAGTTCTTTTTAGCTCATGCATAGACTCATGCAAAATCACCACCCCCTCCAATATGTTCTTGCCTTTAACAAAAACCAAATCTGGTTGGGCCCAATTATTTTGCTAGCTATAGGAACAAATCTGTCATTTAAGGCTTTAGTGAACCACTTAAAGTCAACATTCGAAGACGATTGGCCTGAGTTGTTTTATGCTATTGGTCTCTTTTATTTTGGGAACCAGAGTAATCACCCCATAATTCAATCTTCTAATATCTAGCTTTTCTTCCCAAAAGTCGGAAACATTGGTAGCACATCTTCCTTAATATTTTCCCAAAATTTTTTAAAGAAAACCACCCCAAACCCATTAGGTCCCGGAGTAGAATTTTGCTTCATGTTCATAATAACCCCTTTTATCTCATCTTCCTCAAAATTTCTGATCAAGTCAATTTGATCATGTGGTTCTACTTTATAATTGGTTGGCGAAATTCTTCCCCCGTCTCAAACTAGTTGAAGCACTATGACCAAAAAGTTCCTTGTAGAAACCTACAATATGTTCAGTTATCCTTTTTTTTTTATCACTCGAATTCTTCCCCATTTTCTTCTAATGAAAAAAATTGTGCCTTTCCTTCTCCTACCATCGGATATTGGTGGAAGAAATGGGTATTAGCATCCCCATATAGCACCCAATTCTTTCCACCCCTTTGTTTCCAATAAATCTCCTCCGGAGAATAAATCTCCTCTAATTGTTTCTCAATATTTATTCTCTCCTCCCATTCCTGGTTTTCTAATAATCTCTGTTTAGCCAAGGAGTCCAACTCTTGAATCCTATTTACCAAGTTTTGTTTAACTTTTTTTTTGCTCCCCTATTGCTTTTAAATTCCAACCCCTAAGGTATTGTCTTAGGTCTTGTAAACAATCATGCCATCTATTTAAAGAGTAATTCTCAATCCCCCTTTTATATCTACTAAACTGCCATCTATCAGTCACCATTTGTTGAAAATTATCTGTTTGGAACCACTGTTCCTGGAAGAAGAAATAATTTGGTCTAGTAGCCCCTTAGCTCTCCTAGATCAATCACCATTGGACAATGATCAAAACCCAATCTAGCCTTTGTCCAAGCAAAACTCTTGTTATAGTATAGATCCCATTCGATGGACACGAGAATTCTATCCAATTTTATTAGAGTAGGAATTTTTTGTTTATTAGACCATGTAAATTTGATCCCACTCATGAAAATTTCTCTCAAATGTGAAGGTTCCAATGAAATTATTGAACAGGATCCATAAGTTTTTGGTCCCCTTGTCCTCTATTTCTTTCATTATTGTTCCCGATCAAATTAAAATCTCCCCATAATCAAAGGTAGTGGTTCCCTGTCACATAATTCAGCTAGCTCTCTAATAAAATCTTCCTCAAAACTCATGGTTTGTTTGGGCCATATATATTACAAATCCGTAACCTAAAATTTGAACATCTTGCTCTTACGGAATGTTGAGCATATAGACCCCTTCTCTTATATTCTCCACCTCTAATACATCCCTATTAACCCCATAATTAGTCCACCAGTGGCCTCTGGAAGGACTCCAAATCCACCGATATTCCTTAGGTCCCTCCATTTACATTAACTCCCTCTTATCAAAACTCGTTTAATGGTTTCCTAAATTGCTACCACATCCAAATTGTCTTGAAGAATATGATTTTTAACAAATTTTCTCCTATCTCAGAGTCCCTAAACCCCTTACATTCCAAAATAATATCCTCATTTATCACAATTGGTATTTTGAATACTATTACGACCACGAATATCTTTCTCTCCAACCCCCTTCCCGGAGTTGTAGAGTTAGATAAATCTCTTTCATTGTTAGAAATGGCATTCATTGCCAAATCCTTAATACAATCTTCATCACCCTCTAACTGTTTTTTGACAGTTGTTTTTCTAAAAACATTTAAAGTTAGCCTCTACTATAGCAACTCTTCTGGCCAACTCTTCGCTTTTAAAATGTCTAACTGCTCCCCCCAACAAGATCACATTGCAACCCCACATCTATTAGAACTTTGTGTAAAACCTCATCAGGCACATCATTTAAGACAAGAAAAGAATTTTTGGTTTTGGTAATACCTACAAGATCTTTGTTTTGGCCATAACCCTGTTCATAGCCTTTTGTCGTTACAGAGGCCATCCCTTGGCACTCTCTCGACTTGTTCTAGTGGCCACCACCACTCTCCCCCTTCCTCTTGCTTTTGGTCTTCTTTGACTTAGATTTTTTCCATCCCAAATCCTCATCAAAAAGTAGCTTCAAGATATTCACCCCTGCATAGAAATATTATCCATTATTTCTTCCTCACCCATTCCCCGTATGAGTATCAACATGGATATCATTTTGAGAATTAGCTACATCTTGAATTACCTTCCCACAAGGACTTCCCCTTTTGGAGTTTTTGGAGTGTGAGTCCTTTGTGAGCGAGATCAGATTCCTGAGTCAACACTTCTTTTGGTTCTTCACTATCTGTCATTTTCTCCTCCACTAATTTTAACACAGGCCATTTATTTTTCGCCATCAGATACTTGCCATCTCTCCCAGCAACCACATACTGCTTGTCATTGGGAATCAGCTCTTTCTCATCCAGCTTGTCTTTGTAGTTATCAGTGTCACTACTATAACCAGTACCCTTTTTTTGCTTGATATTATCCTGATCAGTCACCATCTTTTTACTTCCTTGTCCTTCTTCCCTTAGTCTATTTTCCAACTGTGTCCCACACAAGACTCTAAAAGTAGGGTGAAACCGCAATAGGCATTGTGGTCATTTACGTTACACCCTCTCCAATTCCATATCTTCTATTTCTTCTTCCATGATATCATCATCGGCATTGCCATATTCCTTATCCATTCTCCCCCCGTCTTTCGAATTTTTCATTGTTTTTCTTACCGCTTTCCCCTTTTTGATGATTTGCCCTATCATCTCTCTTGTTGTTGTCCTTGTCTTGGGTTTTCCTTGGACCTTGACTGGTGGAGTATGACACCCCAAAATTTCCAATTTTTGGGATGTCATTATAAAACACTAAATAAAATCAAGGATTTGAAATTTTCCTAAAATTGACTAAGATTTAAATTAATTGTTAACAGTTGAAGTGAGAAAATGGCTTTATAAAATCTTTGCGAAGATAACGTAAGAGTGCCTTGTTGTTAGTTGAGTGTGTGTGATCATTCATGTTGTGATATGATGCTTGACTATTGCTTGTGTTTGGTGCGTTTGAGTGTGTCAAATTTTCATAACGCGATTAGGGCAATCGGCGGTCTCCTTCCCGCATGTTTTCGTCTTTTCTACCATCGAATTCTTTGATTCTCTAATTATTTCCTTTGTCGAAAGGTTCTCAAAATCCTTTCTTTCCTATTCTAAAACCATTCCTTTATGATCAAGTATCATCAATCCATCGCTCAAAGGCTTCCATGAATTCTTTTGGCATTTTCCTGAGCTTTTTCTCTCGCTTTTCTCACGAGCTTTTCCATTTTTATATATCATCTCATATATCTTTTCATGAGCTCTAAAGTCTTTAGTTGAGTTCATTGTGGTCCAAAGTATCCTCGAGAATTTTCTCCATTTTTGGAGTCTTCGGATTATTTTTCGTGGCTTAATTATCAATTCTAGATTTTCCATAACTATGTTTATTCCCGAAATTCATTTTATTTCTCCCAAACCCTAATTTTTCCACCGACCCAAAACCCACGTATAAATACCTGCCGCCGTTCTCCTTCTCGCTACCGATCACAAAGTACAACCCGTTTTCATTCGCCACCCCTAACTTCGCTACATCTATCGCGAGAAGTTCGTCTCTCGGCTAGGTTTCGGCGGGGAACTCCTGAACTTTTCCGGCCAACTCATCGGCGTTCGGCGAATTCGCCACCACCACGAGGAGGTAGCCCTTGTCGTCCTCTTTCGTGCGTGGTGTATTCATTTATCCCGATCCATGCCCATTTGACCGATTTTCCCCTTTGTTTTCCTATCTCCGTTCATGTTTTCCGGCGAACTCTCCATGGTTGGCCGCCCTCTTCGACTCCGGCCATCCGGGCTCACCGGCCTCCACTCGCTCCCCATGCGCGGCCACACCGCTCCTCGGCCGCGTCCCAACCTCCCACGCGTCTGCGCGACGAAAGCAAAGGACCCGCCCCCCGCCCTGCGCAGTCTTTGCCGTCTTGGCGCTTGTCAGGCCGCCGGCCGTCTGCGGCAAGGGCCTTGCCCCAGCGGCGTGGGCCCCCCTACGCCCGGCGCGCCATGCCGCCCCCCGCCGGGCCAAATAAGCCCCGTGGCGAGCCCCTTCCTTCCCCACGAACAGCCCCATGGTCGCCTTCACGCGGTCGTCGAAGGAAAATGCCCAAGGTAGAAGAAGGACCTTTCCGTAATTATTTATCTTTTGAAATCGCAGATTGGTCCCTGACGATATATCATCCTTTGTTTCTTCATTTTAAGTCGGAATCGAGTCATTCAAGTTATGTTAGAATCGTGTCGTGGTGCTCTCACGCGAGAGTGTTAATTTTATCATGCAGTTCAAATGTGAATTTATTTATTTAAATGCAATTTGATTAATATTTATTTAATAGCTTTCTAATTAAAAGCAATCTAGAGTTCTGATTTCGTACTTGTTGTGTTGCTTCATGTTAGCTATATGTTAGCACTAACCTTGATCATGCTATGAGTTTATCAAATAAATCTTGTGAGTTTGTTTAGTGTTTGTTTGATGCTCTTTTAAAATTAAATGTAACTTTAGTTAGTAACTTTGGTCTTTTATAATAAATAAATGTTAATATGATTAACATCAACATCAATGCTTTTATATTTATGACCTAGGTTAGCTCAACCCGAGTTCTATAATAACTTGACAAGCGTTCTCTTATATGTTTTATGATGTTGATAATGCATTTCTTTTATAGTTTTAATCAAAGCTTCATAGTGCCCTTTTGTTTCAAAAGAAAGCCTAAGTTTATGTGTAGACTTTTATAAAAAGCAATGTTAACATGATTAATGTCTATGTAAATGCCTTTTCTTTAATAACTTGTTTAGATCAACCCGAGATATAGTATAGTTGCTTTAATGTCCTTTCTCTTGCCAAATGTTTACTAAACTAATAAACGTTTTGGTTAACTAAATAAGTCTAGCGTGTAGTTGATCCCTATTATGTTTGCTTTGTACCATTAGCGTGTTCTTACCGATAGCTACGTCGCTTCGATGTCCTGCGTTAGCATATCCATAGTACCCGTTTTATCGCTAGTACGCTCTCTTTTTGCTTGTCTCTTATGATTGATGCCCCGAGTCTTGTTTGCTTGTGTGCTGTTTTGTGTTGTTTGGTTGTCTCGGTAGACAAAGAGTCGCTTCGTTGACATTGAAGACCGGTGAGGATCGACAAGAGTGCGAAGCGACTAGAGACCAAAAGATAGAAGACAAATATTACGAGCGGCTAGACCTTGGATTTAAGGCAAGTCATACACCGTTTGACCATTTTGCTCCTATACATTAAATGCAATATTTACTATTCATGCATGTGTCTTAATATTGTGAACCCTAAGGATCTACTAGCCACCATCATCCGGATGTACCTAATGGGGGGGGTTTATGGGTAGATAGGTCTGCTTGCATAGTATGCTCGCTCATCTACTCACTTTCTTTAATGGTATTAAAGATGTTGCTATAAATATATATATGTGCTCATGGAGATGTTTCATGGTTGCGACCATGGTTGGAGATGATGGATGCGGGATGCATCGTGGTTGTGGGTACAAAGGGGTTGTATGCGGATTCTTTGTAGTGCGTCGGTTTTGCGGAGGCATCCGTCTTCTCTCCCTAAGGTCGGGTTCGTGGGCGGCCACGGGGACAACATGCAACTCCGAGACCTAATGGGCTGCGGCTTGACTAATTATCGGGTCACTTTCGCTATAGGGTGGATCTTTCCACCGAGATGGCGTTGGGGGGCTCACGGGATTGTAGTATGGGGGGTTGGTAGATCATTGATTGGGGGCGCCCTCATACGCTGCGTTCGCTGGCGAGTGAACCCCTATTTTGAAACCACAGTGAAGGTCTCGTAGTGAAACCACGCCTGCTCACCTTGGAAGTGTTTGGGGTCGGCGGGCCTCGGGCAAATGGGAATCACGACTTGGGTGAAAGTGTACACCTCTGCGTAGGTTTGATCAAACGGTATACTAGCCGTGCTCCGCGATTCTGGCGACCCCGGCTCTCACATGATTAGAAGCTACTCTCTTTTTGGAAATAGTGATGGTGTTGGAGAGGTTGGAGCCTCGTGTTGGTCGGGGATGGAGTTCGAGGTTGCTTGGGGTGATCTCAAGCGTTAATGATTATTGTTAACTACTTTTTGAGAAACAACTTAATGATTACTTACACCTTAATTAAGGGTTTGGGTTTCTCAACCAATGATTAGTAACGGGTTGTTCTTTAAAATGAACCAAGATTAAAAGAGCTACTGCCCCAGTATAACTTGTGTCGACCTACCATTGATAAAGACTTGCATATCATATACTTTCCGTCTGTACTTGCTGAGTTCGACATGGACTCACCCTTGCTATTTCCCCCACACCCCAGTGTGTCTGTAGTAAGGTGCTGCTCAGAAAAAGGATAAAAGATATTGTGGAGTCTTCAAGAAGATTGTCGGCGGTGCTTGGCGTCTTGAGCCCCGATTATTTCCGCTGAGATGGAGCTGAAGTGAAGTCTTAGGCGCCTTTCGCGATACTCGATGTTTGTAAGTGTTATATAAATATGTTTTCGCTACAATACATTGTATTCTGATATTTACGCGTTACGTGTTGTATGTGTGGACTTCCCGGGCACACATATGGCGACTCTGGTCTTCCTTTGGAAATCGGGGTGTGACATGGAGCCCCCCCTCTGGACCCTTTACTCTGCTGTTCAGTTTCAAACTTCAGAAAGGTCCCAACTCCCCATTTATAGCATTAGGATCCCTGCACCTTGCCTGAACATTGACAGGACCAGCTCTAATAAAGCTTAATTCATCTACCACCAATGGTTCAGCCACTAATGCAGTGATCTTTTTAACCAACTCTGTCTCCCTAGCAATACTTGGTATCCCATCAATCTTAATCCACACTGTTTGCAGCACAGAAGAGGCCTTAGGGTCTAGATCAGATTTCATTAGCTTCCCTGTCAGCTTATGCACATACATCTTAAATTCAAACAATCTGGTAAAAGTTTCCAGAGAGCCTTTATCAGGAAACACCACCAAATACTCCTGTGGGGATAACATCATCCTTGCTTGGAAATTCCAATCCTCTTTAACAAGATGTTTTAATTCTTGGTTCACCTTTTCTTCTGTGTCTTCCCCACTCAAGATGTACAGAATCCCTGTATTCTGAGTTTTCTTTACTGTCATCTCTGGGATCTCAACTGCATAGAAGCCTTGTCCAGGCATCCCAAATCCATACATCCTCACTCTTTTGGATTTGCAGTCAACTACAACATGCACTTTTAGATTGCATTTGAAACATCGCTTGCCTCCTCATGCAATCGACGTCGATGACCATACTCGGGACACTTATAACATCTATCCTTGGCATTTGGGTTATTTGGATCCCCCTCATAACCTCCTTCATCTAAGTAGCCCTCAAAC